>CAUYQU010049370.1:0-19203 GCA_963574635.1 Cheracebus regulus | reverse complement strand
AGGAGGAGAGGCATTCTGATTTCGGGTGTTCTCAGCCTTTTTGCACTGGTTTCTTCCCATTGTTGTGGATTTATCCACCTGTCGTCTTTGTAATTGCCGACTTTCAGATTGAGTCTCTGAGTGGACATCCAGCTTGTTGGTGATGAAGTTTTTTCTATTTCTTAGTTTTCCTTCGGGGGGCGCCCCTTCCCCACAGAGCTGGGCCTTCCCGGCTTCAGCTGTGCTTTCTCCGTCCTCAGCACTTCCAATTGCTGTTCTCCTTGTGGGGATTGGACCAGCCGAGCCCAACTAAAAGGGCAACCAGTCCCGTACACGCTGCACCGAGAAGCGCCACGCCGGCCAAAAGAATTGCGCTGGCGACCCGTGTGGCTCCTTCGCCGGGAATCTCTCAGTCTGTGGGCATCAAAAATTTGTCTGCAATTGCGGCATCCACTCTCTCTCTGCGCTTTCACTGGGAGCTACAATCCTGAGCTGCTGCTACGCGGCCATCTTAGATCTCTCTCCGCCCGGTGATGAATTTTTTCTATTTCTTAGTTTTCCTTTGGCAGACGCCCCTTCCCCACAGAGCCGGACCTTCCCGGGTTCGCTGTGTTTGCTGTGAGACTCTCAGTCTGCAGCGCTTCCAATTGCTCTTTTCCTTGAGGGGATGGGACCAGCCGAGCCCGTCCGTCCCGTACACTCCGCACCGGGAAGCACCGCGCTGGAGCGCCGGCAAAACAGCCGCGCCGGCCAAATGAGTCGTGCTGGCGACCCGTGTGGCTCCTCTGCCGGGAATCTCCCGGTCTGTGAGCAACAAAAATTCGTCGGAAAGTGCGGCGTCCACTCGTTCTCTGCGCTTTCACTGGGAGCTACATTCCTGAGCTGTTGCTAATCAGCCATCTTGGATCTCTCCACAAGATTAACAAAACTATAAATGAAACACCACATGATCATTTTTATTAATATTTCATAGAATTTTTGAAAATATACTGGAATATTTGTTTTACAAATGTATTTGTATGTGGTAGAGCCACCTACTTCAGAGAACAAATACAAAAAAAACCAGAATTCTGATGTAGCTTCAATTTTTGTTTTCTTTGTAAGTGGCAGCTCATTTACACCTACCTGTAGAAGCTATTTGATACAGAACCTTCTGAGAATAAGTTTTTATTTGCCACAGAAAGAAAGATAGATAGATAAGCAGACAGATAAGCAACATCCAATAAAAGTGACATTTTTGGCTTATAATTCTATGAGTTTAAAAAAATTTATAGGTCAATATGTCTTCGACCAGAATCAGAATACAGAGCAATTCTATCACCAGCCCCCCCAAAATATTCTTTGTTCTTCCCCTTTATATGCACACACTGAAACCACACCAGCTCTTGGCTTCAGCTAGTCTTTTCTCCATTTGCCTCTTGTCAAATACATTTTATTTAGTGTTTCCTTCAAAGGGTCCCACCACTCCAGAGAAATCCCAGAACTCCCTTATTGTCTGGGTAAAGATAGTAACATTACTCATATTCTGTAGATAGGCTCTGCAAATGTACCAAAATAGATAAAGGAGATTAAGATTATGTCATGACTCACCCTCTCTGGGCACAAGCACACATGGTGAGGCAAAATAAGAAAGAGTAACAAAGTATTAATACTATTTCTTTTTCCTGAAGATACCTGTAGCCACATTCCCACCTGAGTTCTAACAGACTGCACTGATGAATGTGAAGACCTCCACAGAGAGCAAGGACTGTCTAAATAATCTCATTCAGCAGTGCGGCTCTTATCACACAACAGGACTGACTCAAGTGGGGCATAAGAGATCAAATTTACTTCTCTTGTTTCCTTGGAATGAGGTTAAAAATTTGAGCTCCAGGAAGACATAGCTCACCTAGGGATGCCGTTTCAGATGAAGGGAGGAATTTGTACTTCCTCCCTGGGGTAGGTGAAGAAGAGAAAGGAAGAAAATATAAGTATGTCCCTTGAAAAATGTGGCATTTCTGAGAGATGTAAAAACAGATTTTACATGTTTGGGATGCAGTTTGACAGCAGACACCTCAGAGATGCACCCTATACCATGAGTCCTGGGGAAAACAACAGAAATGATATATTTTGATAAAAGAAGGGCCTAGTTCTACCTGAGATTCCCTGTGGCTGGGGACTGGCATTGAAGAGGTCTGTGCTCTTCCCAGGGCTCTAGGGTAAGCTGTGGAAATTAACTTGGAGCGTGAGCTGATGACCATCGCCAGAGGCTACCTGGCCAAAACAAATCATAGAACAAGGATATGCACATTACTGTGATGTATGTGGACCTTTATAAGTGAGCTGCTGGCTGGCATTTCCTGCACACTGTACTGGTGATGACTGTGTCACCTGTGGGAGCCAGCACATCCAGCACTGGTGCCACAAAATAATGTAAGTAGACAGAATCTCACCGTCCCTGCCATGAACGAATGGACTTCTCTCTACACTTACACATCTTCCAGAGGAAGGGTAGGAAGCTGAATTATAATTTGAATTTAATTTTGACTGAGTTAGTAATTCTGAGAAAAGGCTGATTGGACTGAATTTAGCCCAGTACTGTATTTCTGGAGAAAGGACAAGAGTTCTATTTCTTCTCACTCAAGCTGGTATCTGTAGAATTCAAACCTGTTACATAAATTTGGAGTTAGAAGGAGTGGCTTTGTGTCCTAGAAATCATCTTTAGGGATGATATATGGCTAGAGTTCTAACCTCAGTTTACACAAAATTCCTGTTGATGCACAAGGAGTCATTATTGCATTATCCCTGATGGCTGAGGCTGGCCCATGATCATATTTCTAAGATTACATTTAAAATGAATACAAATTCTAGCTTTAAAGTATAAAGTACCTGTTAAATAAAGATCCACTTGTAAACATCTTGAAGTCTACATTGCTCATGAAGCTTGAATTCCTGAGGAGTGTGTAAAGGCCAAGGAAAGAGCTAGGACAGAGAAGATTTGTATCTCTACATCCACCTGTTTGTTCCAGAGGGAGGTGCCACCAAGTTGGCCTTATGTTCATGGGACCCTGGAGGGGGCATTTAAAAGTTCACAACAAAACCCAGAACCCTTGTGGGCTTCCCCATCCTGAACCTTAGCTTTGAAAGAGTTTGCTGAGCTGCTGACGCTCCTCAAGATCCTGTTTCAAACTTCAGAGAGAAAGAATCACCCAGGGAGCTTGTTAAACATGAAGATTCTGATGCAGCTGTCCTGAGATTCTGCATTTTTTAACAAGCATGAACCACAACTTGTGTGAAGGCACTGTAGAAGATTTGGTTAATGAGGTTGGTGTGCCCAGCTTGAACTTCCTTGGTCTGAAGTCTTCTCAGTATGGGACCCCAATTACTGTCACTTTTCTGTGCTGATGCACACTCAGTGATCCCGGCAGGCTCCCCTGCTCCCTACCCTAGGGCTTAATCAGCACAATTAATCACTTGTATTCCTTTGGAAGTTCTCCACTCATTTGTCAAGATTTCCATATATTGACATAACTGAAATACCGCCCTCAAAACAGGCAAGCTGTGGTTTGGCATCCTGGTGCACACCTGCCCTCTGGTGGTGAAAGAGTAATTCAAATATACAGGGAAATAAAAGATCCTTTCCTTTCTGCTTTCTATCATGGAGAACAAGATGAAACTCAGTGTCCGGCCAGTGTACATTAAGAAACGTACATTTTAAAGGCCTATCATGCAAAGGGGAAAAAAGCCTGAGAACAAATTCTGTTGCTAAACTATGACTTGTACATAGTTACAGATACTCGCTAAACAATGTACATGGCAGCACATTGGAGAGTGAATGTTTGAGGGATTCACCGACCTCTGATGCAGACAACGCAGACCTGCAGGTTTGCAGGAGATGAGGTTCTTCAGTGTGGGTTTGATGTCAGCTCCTCTGAAGCCAAACTCCTTCCTGACACAAAGGCATTGGGGCTTGCTGGGGAATGACATCGAATTTAGGGATAATCTAAGGCAAAGTTAAAGAAATCAAATCCTGTACTCTGGAACATTGTCATAGGGGAAAGACATTTGATCCATAAGACTTACCAAGAAAGAGTAATTAACTCATACATATTCTTAATCATAGAGTCTAGCAATTACTTTTTTACCTTACAAAGAAGCCCCATGAGGCTAAATTACAAAATGGTACAAGCATATGGCATTCAGGTTTACTGGCATTCTGAGCATAACTGTGTTTGCCCTTATTAAAGCAGGGCCTTTTTGTACTCACTCAGAGACTGGGGCTGAGAGTATGTATAGCTATGGGGTAGAGGAGAGGAGAGGCACTTCTGTTGTTTTCATCAACAGCTGGACCATATCAAGCCCCCCACTACAGCCATGAGAAAATAAAGACTATAGCGGAAAGAACAGTCAGAGTAGGTTTACTAGATCTCAGCTCTCATTGCAGTTTGGTTCTGACAAGTCTTTTGAGGTCCCTGAGCCTCAATCTCTTCTTGTAAAATATGGCTTTTACACTTATCTCTCAAGATTATAGTTGAGATGAAATGAGCTTATAGAAGTGGTAGGGTTTTTTAAATTATGCAATGTAGAAGATGCAATCATGTCTGTTGAATTCTTAATAAGGCCAGGATGGAACTGTTCAGGCGGGCGGGCAGCGGGCATGGGGCCGCATGGGATTCTGGTGTCCATGGACATCCACTGGGAATGTTAAAGAAAAAACTGGCCTGGCGCAGTGGCTCATGCCTGTAATCCCAGCACTTTGGGAGGCCGAAGAAGGCGGATCATGAGGTCAGGAGTTTGAGACTAGCCTGACCAACATGGTGAAACCACATTGCTACTAAAAAAAAAAATATATACAAAAATTAGCCAGACGTGGTGGCACGTGCTTGTAATTCCAGCTACTCAGGAGCCTGAGACAGGAGAATCACTTAAACCCGGGAGGCGGAGATTGCAGTGAGCCGAGATTGTGCCACTGCACTCCAGTCTGGGTGACAGAGCAAGAGTCGGTCTCAAAAGAAGAAAAAGAAAAAAGAAAAAAATTGCTTACGACACATGTCAAAGGCAGTAAAGATGACTTTAGTCAAGGGAGGCTTCTGCCATGGGTCTTACAGTAGAGAGAAGAGATCGGTCTCTACTTGGAACATGGTAAGGAAAAGTGGAGACTCGTAGCTAAGGGAAACAGTCAGGCTTTGATGGTGGAATATCCACCTACCCAAGAGTAGGGTAATATTTTGCTAAACTGACCTAACAGGACTTTTGGTGAAGTCAGGCCAGGGTGATAAGATATCATATAGAGGGCAGTCAGATTTACCCTAAACTGACTTAGCGAGATTTTTGCCAAAAGTGGAATAAGCCAATCATGGCCACAACCCAAGATCCAAAGCCTAGTCAGAAAGACACTGGGGAAGCTTAACTAGCATTAGATCAAGGAGCGAGTCTTTGTCAAGAATCTTCCTGAATAATGTGAAAAACAGCTCTAACAGTTGTGCTTTTATATATTAATGATAAGCAAAATGGAAAGTTTTTCCTAGGTTTGCAATTCATGGAAGTGGTTTGTAATCATTATATTTAAAAAAAAAAAGAAGAAGAAAAAAGAAAACTTCTGCAGCAGGAACAATAAAATTATTCTAACTATTAAGTATTGATTAGAAATGTTCCAGCTTTTAAAATAATTTTTTAAAAATTTTTTTAAGAAAAAAACTTAGTTTACTGCTGTTTTTATATTTACTGGTATACTTTTGAATCTGGCCTGCACATAGTTCTATTATTCAAGTAATTATCTAAACAATATTTCCCAACTTTGAAACTAATTCTAATGTGAGAGATTTTAGTGCTTATTTCATAGCTGAGAAAAACCCACCAGTTAAATTAGCATAAGAATTATTATCTTTTCTTTGTCAGGAATTTGAAAATGGAGTATAGGATAAGCAAAACAGTGTAAGCCTTGAATCTCTTTTCTTTTCACTGAAGAATTCTAGTCAGAGAATATTTTATACTGAAAAAAAAAATTTTTTTATTTAAAAGATACAATATTTACTTCAATCTTTTTTTCCTTTTGAAAGAGAGCCTTTTGCATTTGGATTTTATTTGTATATATATGCGTATTTTGTAAACACAGACACACAATTCTCTATATAGTCTACATAGTTCTATATATACTGCATCTTTTCAATAAGTATATGGCTTTGAGGAAAGACCGCACTGTGGGTTACCATATATTTAAGGCTGGAAGGAAGAGGCGGGAAAGGGCAGATTATGAAATGGAGCCAGGAATGCAGGTGGGGCTCAAAATGCACACAAGGAAGTCGTATACACTCTGCAAAGAAGAGAGGGTCCCCATTTCACCCTAATTTTTCCAGCAGTCTGAAAATAGAGGGAAATTGGATGAGGTACATGAGTCACAGTGTCTGTAAAATGAAAGCAGAACAACAGCACTGGTAGAAATCTGGGTTTGGTTTCTGAAGTCATTCACTTTGAATATTCTCACCTCATGTTAGGCAAGAGGCTGGACTAAGTGATTATTTGGAAGAAACCAAAAAAGTTGTCTTTCCTCTAAAAAGTATATCCTCTTAGACTGTGTAGGTTTGGAAGTAGAAATCCAGAGGCGTTGAGATTTAAGGGCCCTGTCTAATGACAATTTTAAAAATTATTTCTCATATAAATAAAATTATATTTACTTAATTATATGAGGAGAGAACTCAATAATTGTGTTAAACAATGGGTACAGATAATATTTAGTAATTAATATTATTAAAGTTTAATTGTAGTAAAAAGTTACTAAAAAATAATATTTAAAGCCATCCTCAATACAGAAGGCTACATATGTAGAAATTCAGATCATGCCAACTCTGAAACAAGCAGCAAATTATTTAATATTCCTAGAACTTTAACCCATTTGAAGAGATTAGGAATGGACAATTTCCAGGCATTCATCCAGCTTTTAGCTTTAGCATAAGATGTGTCTTAAGAGTCAAGAGTTGATGCTGAGAGTTACAGCTCTGCCTTCAAATGTCAATATGACTCGAGGCCAATCACATTTCTTTTCTTGAAAGATGAGAGAGTATCAAAAGTAGTGGTTACAGGAGCTCTTAGTCATGCCACCACACTGATTCTAATTACAGAGGCATGTTATTTTGTCCCTTTGGTAAACTGCTTTTTTAAGAGCTGAGGGCGGGCATGGTAAATATGACCACCAGATGGCAGCAGTGCACTCTGGAAAAATGGATCCAGGACGTTCCCTTTTCTGTTTTTCACTCACTAAACTCTCCACTAGGTGACAGCAGCATGAATGTAATTGGAATGGCTATTAATGGATTAGGTTAAAAAACAACTTTAGTCTTCTTTTGAGTCTAGGACGGGCACTTTTAAAAAGTATGCACAGTTGGAACTTTTTTAAAAGAAAATTTAATTTTCTTTTAAAAAAGTTTGCTTTTAGGCCTCCCACACACTCACCTAATATACAAAAACAAAACAAAAATACAAAAGAGAATTTTTTTTTTGTTGGGGGAGGGGGTTGCAAAAACCTGGGGCAGATTATTGTTCGAAACTAAATTATTATCACTTAAGAACTGGTGGAGCCAGATGTTCTCACCCTAATTTAGGAAAAAATATTACTAAAATAATTAGTGTTAAGGATAATAATTATTATTTATTGACTCTTATGTGCCAAAGATTGTATTTAAATACTTGAGAAACATTAGTTCATTGAATCTGGATGACAGCCTCTCAAGAAAGCTGATTTCAACATAAGTCTGCTTAGGACCATCACCTCTGTATTTTCCATGACGTTATGTTCTTTCTGCTCCATTTTCACATAAACCCATGCTGTAGAAGACTAAACTGGAACTTCTTTTAATGTATTATTTTGAGTATAAACAGAGATGTATTCTCTTTATTTATAAGTTGCCCTCATATGTAGATGCATAACATTAATTCAATGCAAGGCAATAATACATTTTGATTCTACAGTTACATTGAAAGCCAAAAATGAAGATTGGTTTGGGAGCAATAGAAAAGCAATAAACTCATTTATGATGAAACTTAAATGACTGGTAGTATATAAATAAGAATAGAAGAGGGATAGGGAGAGTAGAAGAATACTAGGTACTTGACCAAAATTGACTAGGCAGAAGAGAAAGGTAATGAGATGGGGGCAAGGGAGACCAGGAATTCAGGTAAGCAGCCTTTACACTTTTATGGTTACTCTTGCTTATTGCCTTTAGAAAGCCTTACCCATGCTTAATCCTAGGCAGCCACATGTAACCTGATGCAGCACAGATGCTTTCCACGTGTGGCAGAGACCCGTGCATGTTTTGAATCCCTTAGAGGTAAACTTTGGGCAGGTAAGCTTTGAAGGCAGAGTAATAGCAAGTAATATCTATGTCCACAGTGAGAGTGGTAAAGTCCCTGAGACTTTATTTCTTGTAAATCAGTTTTAAATTTCTCTTGCAATTCAGTTTTAAATTGGACTAAAACCATATCTTTCCTACACAACAACTTTATTGTCCAGTAAAACTGTCTTTTTTTTTTTTTTTTTTTTTGAGATGGAGTCTTGCTCTGTTGCCTAGGCTGGAGTGCAGTGGCGAAATCTCAGCTCACTGCAACCTCCGGTTCCTGAGTTCAAGGAATTCTCCTGCCCTAGCTACTCGCCACCACACCTGCCTAACTGTTGTACTTTTAGTAGAGATGGGGTTTCACTATGTTGGCCAAGCTGGTCTTGAACTCCTGATCTCATGCTCTGCCCACCTTGGCCTCCCAAAGTGCTGGGATTACAGGTGTGAGCTACCGTGCCCAGTGAAAACTGTCTTTTACTGTACTTTATTTCAAGCATCTTTAAGAAAAATACAACAAAATGATATGGTAATATCAAAGAACAAAGATCTGACTTTAGGCTCATGGGAAGAAGAGAAATGCCCTCTTTTGTTTCTTGCAAAGATAGACTGTGGCTGGGGTGTTTAAAGATGAGAAAGGAGTGGGAATGAGGGCTTAGGAAAGGATGTTCTAGAAGGAAAGAAAGAGTGGTGACTTGATTCCCCATCTGTGTCTAGAACCATGTCCCCACTATCTGCAGACAATGGAAGGTATGCTCAGGTTGTCAATTAGCTAGTACAAATTAATAATAACAACTGCCTTTAACTAAACAACTGCTTATTAAGAGTCAGATACTGTTCATACCTGTTTTGTATTTGGTTCTTTGGCCAGCCCTGTTGGGCAGGTAGTATCATTCCTTCTCTGAGAGAATAACTTGCCAGAGCAAGTAGTAGTTAGGCTTTACACCCTGTTCTCTTAGCAGTATTCCCTCTGCTTTCCCAGGGACCCCCAACCTAGACCATGGTTGGTAATATATGCACATTGACTGCCACCAGGGGTCACAGTAGCCAATTTGGATAAATTGGATCTAAACATAATTAATTATGTAACTATGGCCTTTGCAAGGTTAATTCTATTCAAGTTGTATCATGAAATTGGTGCATTATAGATGATTACTGGGGAAATAATAATAGATTTCAATAAGATATTTCCCTCCTTCCTTTTTTTCTGACTTAGAAATATAGAAAAATAAAACAGGGAGTGAATCTAACTCAGTTGGCAGCACAACCAGATTTTTGCCAGCTACCCAGCAGTTGGTAAAAAAATAAAATAAAATAAAATAAAAATAAGCTCAAACTTTTCTGATGATTACAGGAGGATGAGTTAGCAGTATTTTTAAAACATGGTTAATACAGTTTAACTATGAAAACAAAGCTGCTGACAATTTTTGATACTGTTTTGCTCCCTATACAGATAATTAATTTGGGTTGTATATAGTGACTGTTCTGTGACTGTGGTCCTCAGAATTCCTGCTTGCCAAAGGACAAAGCTCAGGCTGGAAGTCTTGCAAAGCTTTTATAGAACAAAGTGAGAAGCCATCATACCACACATGACATTCACATTCTACAAGACAATTATGTTTAATGGTACAATCAACAATCCATTCATACTGCATGTACATGTTTGTTGTTGTTATTTTTTGGGAGGAAGCTGCAAATGTTTATCTAGAAAAAATTTTAGGAAATTTAAAATAGCTCTGACTGTGGCAGTTTCCTCAGGTGAAAAAAATAATAACAGTCACTATGGTAACCAAGATGGAGGTAATGACAAATAAAATCAGACCCATACGACAGAATTTTGATTGCTTCTCTTGTTTCTCTTCCTTTTTCAATAAAGCATCAAAACCTGGAGTGTACATGTCTCCCAACCAAAACAGCAGGTCATTAGGATTTTCCTAAAAGAAAATTACATGGAGAATATGATTAATCAGTAATCGATCAGTGATACAAATTAATTGAGATTGCAGAACAAGACACTGTCATGGGGACTGAAGGTCCATATTCACTCTGTCCTGGGCAAGGCTTCAATGTCATGGCTCACATGAGCGAGACGAGGCTTCATTGAATAGCATAAATATGCAGCTACAGTCTCCTGGCTGACAAGGAATCCCTGCAGTTCCAATTTGTAGGTCTGCATCAGAATTAATTAGGAGGCTTCCGTGATTCTTTAATTGAATTGCTCACATTGGAGGGTCAGAAACACAATGGTGTTTCTATCATATTGTAGCCAATTTAGTGTTTCTCACATCCTATAAATAGTGCATGTAATTCAGCATAGTAAGTTGAAATCAAATGAAAATTCTTTGCTTTAGATGAACATTTGAGGTTTGATTTTTGCCTGCATGGCAGGAATAAACATGTTTGGTGAAGCTTTCGGTAAATCCAGAAGCTGACTTCCATGAAAGCAGCAGGACTAAAAATCAGGAGTCTCTTCCATGACTCTTGACCCACTGATTTTCCTTGTAGAGGGCTGCCATGTGTCTGGCATGCAGAAAGTGACCTCCTGAGAAAGGGGCCCATTATATTCTTTCCTACATCTGCTTTTATTTATTCCCCATGTCTCTTTCTTTCACAGACTTCATCTTTCCTTCCAGTCCCACAGAATTATCAAGTCAACCTGATCTTCTGTACCTGATAAATCACCTGCAAACTCTATTGTCCATACATTTAAAAAATACATTTTTTTTCCTTTTACATCTCTTGCTATGATTTGGTGCTGTAAATTTGGTGCCTATGCCTTATATGCAAGAAATTTACAATGAATATTCGATCTCTGCTTTCACAAACCAACTTAATGCTTCATTATAGTTCACCTGCTTTATTGTAATGGCTTACAGTGGACTGCCCACCCTTTTTTTGCCTCTCTAGCCTCAGTAGACTTGAAGTCCACTGAAGTGTGGCACAGCCAGTTTCCTTTATCAGCCCCAGGGGTCAATGAACTAGCTTTGGACTTACAGGTGCACTGCTAGGAGAGGAGTGTGCATGCATGTATTAATAGAAAGTGATGATAGATTCTGATGATGGCAATATGATCCTCCCATTACACTGGTACTAGTTTAAACTCCTTAGTTGTAGAAATGCTAAAATATTAAAATCAAATTTGGGTGATTTGTGCAGAAGAATGATGATTTAAAAATCCTCGTCTACCTCACTGTTATCCTTCATTTTGTGTCCTCATCAGAGGCCTGCACTTTGTAAGTTTAATGCCTCTGTTCTGCACTAAGAGCTTCACTAATAGAGACTATCCTGTCTGATATTCTGCTTCTAGCTTTCCTTGGTAATTAAATATGTATTTCTTTTCTTCTCTGGCTTCTAAACTCTTAGCAACTTAGAAAAATGGGAGTGACCACAGGTTGAGTTTATAGCCTGTAAGTAGTGCCAAGGTTTCAGAAAATAAGTTAGGGGCTCTATGAGACATACAGGAGTGGAGATGAAAGTTGAATTGATGAGGTATAGGACGAGATGCTAATGAAAACAAAAGTTATAGCTTCCAGAAGCTTCCCTCAGGAAGTTAATGCTGACAAATAACCTCCTGAGGCCTGTCAACAGGCCTCGGACCTCAGGGTCCACTGCTCTGGGTAGAGCGAGAGTGCACGCAGAGGACTGGGTGGAGGAAGGAGCCGGTCCTGATTCTAGCAAAACGTGGCACTCATTGTATTTATGGCTCATTCTTCCTAAACATGTCTCATGTAATAGTCCAGCTTAAAAGAATACTCCTTATTGCCGACAATAGTCAATTTCCTAAGTCTAACATTTGAACATTTTTTTAGCTTTATTTCCTAGACTTATTTTCTCATTATTTTGTTACTTAACCTGTAGCTCCTATATTTCTACCTCTGCTTTTGCTACTCCTGATAAAAGAGCCTTCCCACTTAGGCAAACCATCGTTATCTTTTGGAATTCTATACATCCTTCAAGCCCATGATAAGTTTACTTTTTCATGACGCCTTTTTATAATCAAATGTGATTTGTGTCCCTTTCCTATCCTATATGGGACTTTCTTTCCTTTTTAAATTTTCTTCCTTATTTCTTTTCAGTGAAACAAAAACTTCTTTTTATCATATAAAGTAATAACCATTCTTAATATCAAACTTCCACTCAAGGTTGAAGAAGAAATAAAGAAGCACGGAAGTAATAACATGGAATTATCAGAAAACCTGACTGACTGTGCTGCTGCTGGCAATGGAGGTGATGGCCTAATTCCACAGAGTAAGGACAGAAAACCAAATCAGCAATTTCCTAGGACGGAGAATGAAGCGTATTATAGGTAAGCCTATAGCAACATTGAACAGGAGATAATTATGTACTATCAAACTAGTCCTAATTTGGGCTAATATTTATAGTGAACAAGTTTTATACTTTTACTAGACTATTCAGCCTTGCCTGGTAATCAGAAAAATGAAAACCAGCAAAAATGAGTTACCATTTTTTTCCAATCATTGATAATTTACTTGAAAAATAATCTGTATTGGCAAATGTGAAGGAAAAGGCTTTTTCTTTTTTTGTGTCTGAACTTTTATTTTAGCTTCAGGGTTACAAGTATAGGTTTCTGATATGGGTAAAGTATATCATGGGAATTTGGGAGTACTTTTTTTTTTACTTTAAGTAAGTTTTTTTACTTTAAGATACAAGTGTCGAATGTGCAGATTTGTTACATAGTTATACATGTGCTATGGTGGTTCGCTGCCCCTATGAACCCATCACCCAACATCTAGGCTTTAGGCCCTGCCTACATTAGGTATTTGTTTTCTAACTGGACTGGACTCCAATCCAGCCTTGCCTCCTACCCCTCACAGGCCCCAGTGTGTATTCTTCCCCTCCCTATGTCCATGTGTTCTCGTTGTTCAACTCCCACTTATGAGCGAGAACACTGCATGGCACTTTTTGTTACTATTACCATCACCTTCCTTTATCTTGTTCTATAGTTATTGTATGTTAATTTGCTTAGTTAGATCAACTTTTTGAGGGTAGAGACAGGAACATTCACCTCCATAGTTCCCTTATTTTGCAGGTAAACAGCAAAAGGAAGGAGCCTTAACATATGATCAAAAATGTTTGTAAAATAAATCTTTTTTTTTTCAATAGTAGGGGTGACTTTTTAGGTGTCTTTAAGACTCTTGGTAAGGAATGCAAGATTTAAGAAAAGAAGGGAAAAGAAACACAAGATTATTGTTTCTGTGGAGAGCGTCTGTTATGTAAATTTCTCTGGAAAATAGACTACATACAGGAAGAGATACATTCAATCTAGTAAGAGATTAAGAAATTTCAAAGATTCTGGACAGTGGGTCTTTTGAGTAGTACATATTTGAAATTGTAAAAAGTGTGAGTAGAATTCAAGAAGACAAGGTGCTGTCTTCTTCCAAAAAAATAAGAAAAAAAAATTATCTAGTGCTTAAGGTACGGGGCTTAGCACAGATAAACATTTTTAAATGAAGGGTATGTACTTGGAAAATGACAGGCCTTCCTCGCCTAGGGCAGGTGGAGACAAGCCAAAGCTGGGTTGGAATCCAGTCCATTCAGAAAACAGAGGGCTGGCTGCTTCCTTGCTTTTCAGGTATTTTGAAGTTTTTCATGTGGCGAGGTGACACCAGCAGCGGCAAAGAAAGGAAGAACAACTTATGTTGGGTTTAAGCTGGGTGAATGAGTTCATTGCATACTTTTCCTGTGTTGAAATGTTTTTGTTTTGTTTTGTTACTGAGACACAGGAAAATGACCAAAATGTAAATCTGCAATCTTAAATCACTGACAGGGCTGAGATAAAATAATCTTTGATGAGAACTTTCTTGCACAGTGCCTAATACAGAACACTTAATAAATATTTTCAAATAAAGTAGAATAGGGAATCGGCTCTTAAGTGTTCATGAACATAAATGTTCATAAACTAGAAAACATCATCATGCAAATTAATTTTCAACAAAAACTTTTTACTCTCCTGGAAAACCTTTGTTCTGTGCTACATATGTTTTTTCCTCTCTACACTATACAGTTGTCAGTAAATATTAAAATTGTAAAATTCAAAAGAACTAAACACAAATACTGACTATAGGAGTAGGAGGGAGAAAGAAAAGCCAGAGGCTACAATGCTCTGAAATCTGGAGATTCTGTGCCTAGTGAAGAATAACTGTCACTTCAGTAACCCTTTCTCTTAGGGTTATTTGACTGATCTCCCTCATCAATTGAAGAGGTTGACTCTTAGTCATGAGTACCTTCAGATGTCCAGAGAGGTTTGTGTGCAGGGAATGTTTGTCATATTCCTCAATGGTCCATGATGGGTTCTTTTTCCTTTCTTTCATAGCTTCCTCCAAACTTAGGTCACCATAGAGTGGGTTATTTTTCATAATTGATGACATGGATGGTGGGGGGCTATCAGCAGTGACAAGGCTCTCTGCACTGGAGCCCCTAATTCGTTGAGCAGCAATATTATTCTTTTCTCTCTAAGAGGCAAAGAGACAAGGCATCTCTTAGCAACAGGCCTTCTGATAATAGGGAATGCAGTGTAAGATAACTGTACCTGAAAATATGCTGATTTTGCACAGAAATCCAACAGATTAGGACAATGAATGAGAAAAGGATTCTAGGGTTTTGTTTGACCTAGAAATCTAACATCGATTGAGTTTTTTCTTTGTGTGTGATCTTAAACAGCTTTACTAATCACTAATTAAAGTGCTGTTTTATAACCACAAAGAAAGAGCCTTGTTTACTTTCTTTAATTCAAATAGTAGAATTCTGAGCAAAGCCAACTTTTCTCAGGTTATTTGCATTGAGATTTAATGACATTTTATTTCTCCATTTTTATATTCCATAACTTATAAACATAGTATTTAATATTGCTATGTTAATCCAGCAAAGTCAAAATTAAAAGGCATTTTAGCGATATGCCTCGACTTTCACAAATACTATCATGGCTCCCATTTCAGACAGCTTTGAGATCTAAGCCAACTTAGCACTGTACGTGTAATTTAGCGTCTGTGTGTAAAGACTAGCTGTTAGATAGCTCTGTTACTGACTTTCAAGTTTTTAAAAACTTTTTATTAAAGTATAATATGCACATATATAAATACATAGCTCTGTAAATTCTTGCAAACCAAACAAACTCAAGATTCAACACCCAGACCTAGAAATATGGCATTACCAGCACACCTCAAGCTCTTTTCCAGTCACTCTCCCTCCTGCTGCCCAAAGCGTAACTATAATAGCACCCAAATTCTAATACCATAGGTTAATTTGGACTCATCTCATATTTTATATAAATAAAATTATATAATGTGTGCTTTTCTGTGTCTGGCTTGATCTTCAGATTTTTACTTTGTTTTGTTTTTTTCTTAAGTATATCAAGTTATCATGAAGGTAGAAATTGAAAATTTGTTCATTTTGGAAATTAAAATTTGTTCCTTGGTCAAATACAAATTGAGAAGGATAAAAAAGCTTATAGAGTCATGCTTCATTTGTCATAGGGTATCAAGAGAGGAATTTCATGTCAGATAATCTTTAATCTTTAAAAACAAGTGGCTCATTTCCTTAATTTACAGATATTTTTCAGTAAATGTATGTCATGTATTTCAGACACCCAAAATAGAGAATATTTAACAGGAGTTTTATTCTTCTGAGTCATATTTATGATTATCAATACTCTGATGCTGACAGCATTTATTGGTATATATAGGCAACATTCATTTATATTATATAAGCTAAAGTTGTAAACTGTTATATGTAGTTTCCTTCTGAAATGACTGGCAGGAAAAAAAATCATGTAGATAAAACCATTCACATTCTCTTCAGTGTTAGGTTTCCCTAATTTTCTTAATCCGTTCATTTTTCAAATACTTAGAGCTCAACTTTCAGATCCTCTCTGACTTTCATAAGTCCTTGGTCGGCTCAAAGTCAATTTATATTCTATAAAACTGAAGTTTGCAATAAAATAATTACTCTTCTTGGCTTAGCATTTATCTTAAAGATAGATTGCTTGAAAAGTAATGTTTTTCAATTGAGCAAAAAATAATTTGATAAGAAATTTAAATTGTATGAGCTTAGCATAATTTTTACTTAATTTGTTTTTCTTCAAGGCTAGACATCTTTGATCATCTCTGAAGAGGGATAATTCTCCTGACATTGGCAAACTGACTTTGTCAGGTTGTCTTCTACACCGTTGCTTAAGTTTCTTAAATAAGAAAGCTCTGTAAATGAAAATGCAGTTTTAAGCAGGTCAAGAAAAAAAATTACACACTCCTCTATTACAATGTATATAGACTTAGAAAATGCAATGTATAAAAATAGCAAAATACTCAGAGATACATTCTAAAAGAACATTCAAATCCTTATCTCTAGATGATATTTTTGAAAGTTGTGAGGTTTATTATAGCATGTAGTACTATATATTTTTGCACTTCATGTGAATTTTATGTCTGAAAGACATGAAAAGGAAAATTAATTGTATAAATTTATTATGAATTTAATCATGAGATAGGCAATATTAATTTTGGTTGAGCTTTATTTGTGTCTTGATAAATTTTTTTATCATAGCTTTAAGAACATCAACAACACGAAACCCTTCACTCTAATGCACAAGAAAAATACATTTACCAGAAGAAAACTCAACAGTAATTCAATTATTTTAATTATTTGGGCACTAAAATAAATTACATTTTAAAATATTTATTTTAAAAAGTTAACACTTCAAAGCTTACCTAGATTTTTCTGTATTAAGCATACCTTTGTCCATTTATCATTTATACACTTTAGTCTTTACACACTTTTCATGAAGTAAACTATAATTGAATAAAGAGAGTGAGATAGAAGGCATATTTGCACAAAGAAAATTAAATGTACACATTTAACAGGTCATTGTAAAAATTCTAAAAATGTATTTCAGGAAGAAGAGAGTTGATAACAGAAGGAAAAAGTTAAGATACAAGAGAAATGTTGTGAGAGAGAAAGAAAGAGAGAAATTAAAAATTGATAAATGTGCCTGTAAATCCAGACACGCATTGATTTAGGTGAAATAGAGATAATAATAATAATTACTAATTTGTGAACTTTAAAATAAGAGAAATGAAAACACTGGAATGTCATATGTTTAACAGATTTTTTTATTAGAAAATTTTAAGAAATAATTTCAGTGAGGTGAGAGAGATATTACTAACAAGTAGAGAAAGAATGTACAGCTTCTGAGTGAGCAGAGTAGGAAAAAAAATGAAGAATAAACAAGCTGTAAAAACACTACAAATAAAGAATACAGGTGGAAAATCTCAGAAACAGAAAAATAATTATAAGTAATCACATTAAATGTAAATTGACTAAACTCCCTATTGAAATGATAGAGATTGTCAGATCAGATTTTAAAAAGTGAATTAAATTATAAAATATTTACAACAGACATGCCTAAAATATAAAGACTCCGAAAGAATTCAAGTTAAAAAATCTTAAAGTGTATACTAGGCAAACATAAACAATGAGAACTGAGTGTTGTGACTGACTATATGCTCACTAATTTTGTTTCCACTTCGTAAGCACAGAGGTTATCTGCTTTTCTCAGACTGTTTTTGAATTTATATTGGGGCCACATGTTTTATGTCCAATAACATGTGGATGAAAAATCACTTCCAAGCCTGGCCCCTGAAATCTTTCAGAAGTTTTTGGTTCACTTTCTTTTTTTGTGACACTATACACATCTCAGAACTCTTGTCAGTGTGCTGTATATAGCAGAAGATGATTATACATATATGATGATATGTATATATTAGGTGATATATATGGCATATATAATATATTCATATACTATTATATATATACACATATGTATGTGTATATATGTGTGTACATACATATATGTGTATATGTGTTTTTTTGTTCATAGAAGACTGTGGTAAATCCTTACTAGATGCTCAGCAAACTTAATAAAACACAAGCTTAATGGGTAAAATCCCTGGTAAGATCCTTGGCTTACCCTCTCCCTTTCTTATTTAAAGCCTAATAGAGGTTCTGATATTGTAAAGCCTCAAGAAGGAAGGAGCTTAGATTCTACTTGGAAGTGAGTCTCCTAGGACATCTATAACATCTACATTGGAACTTGTGCGAATGAGACATATGTTTTATTAAGTCACTAAACATTTTGGTATATTTGTTTCCATGACATAACTTAGCTTGACTAACCACCAAGAAAAAAAAAAATGCACCTCCCCACTCCTGCCAGTATACACGCACATTAGATGAAATAGACAAGGTCAAAAACTTTGCTTGATATAAAGAAGGTTGCTAGAAAATGAATAAAATTAGTAATCATCCATAAAATACTATCATTCTAAACTCATGTGTATCTAATAAAATAGTCTCAATGTTTATAAAATAGAACTTAAAATAATTACAAGGAGAAATTTATACATGTAACTTTTCTCAAGCATGCAAAACAATCATTAAGAATAAAGAATCTGGGTGAGATGGAGACTATTATTCTAAGTGAAGTAACTCAGGAATGGAAAACCAAGCATTGTATGGTCTCACTGATATGTGGGAGCTAAGCTATGAGGACACAAAGGCATAAGAATAATGCAATGAACTTTGAGGACTTGAGGGGAAGAGTGAGAAGGGGGTGAGGGATAGAAGACTAAAAATATGGTGCAATGTACACTGCTCGAGTGATGGGTACACCAAAATCTCACAAATCACCACTAAAGAACTTATTTGTTATTTTCATCCCCTATTCCTTCCTGTCTCCATTGTTAAACACAATTATTGGCATAAAAGAGGTTTTTAATACACATTTTTAGACTGTATTCTAGCCTGGGCAATAAAACAAGAATCCCATTCTCTCTCCCTCCTTCTCTTCCTCTTTCTTTCTATCTTTCATTCTTTTTTTCTTTCTTTTGCTGTTTCTTTCTTTCTC
>CAUYQU010049368.1:0-24700 GCA_963574635.1 Cheracebus regulus | reverse complement strand
TGACCCGTGGGGCTGCTCCGCCTGGGAATCTCCTGGTCTGGGGTAATAAAAATCCGTCTGGAAATGCGGCGTCCACTCACCCTCTGCACTTTCACTGGGAGCTGCAATCCTGAGCTGCTCCTAATCCGCCATCTTGGATCTCCTCCAGAATAATTTCTAATTGTTAAAATAATCACTGTGCTCACACATTCTATTTAACCTTCCTCGTTTAGCTGGATCTACTGTGGGACTTTTATAGAAAGCAATACTTTGAGGGTAATTTAGCTACTTTGGAAAAAGAATATATACAATATATGAAGGGTTACTTCTACAGAGAACAATGCTCAGTTACTCCCTGTTCCAGAGTAGAAGAGGAAAGGAGCTTCACCTAGAGCAAGAAAAGAGAAAGGACTTTTTAACACTGAGAACTGTTAACTCCTGGTGAGTTATCCTCAGAAAATGTTGGCATTGTTTCAATGCAAGGCCTTTCAGGAAGAAAAGATTAGCATCTATGTGGACTAGTTTAGATATGGGTCTCTTAGTGAAAAGGGATACACAAAAGTAATTTTTTTTTTTGAGACAAAGTCTTTCTCTGTCACCCAGGCTGGAGTGCAATGGCACGATCTCAGCTCACTATAACCTCTGCCTCCCGGGTTTAAGCAATTCTCCTGTCTCCACCTCCCGAGTAGCTGGAATTACAGGCATGCACCACCATGCCCAGCTAATTTTTTGTATTTTTAGTAGAGACGGAGTTTCCCATGTTGGCCAGGCTGGTCTCAAACTCCTAACCTTAGGTGATTCACCCACCTCAGCCTCCCAAAGTGCTGGGATTACAGGCATGAGCCACCAGGCCTGGCCCACAAGAATGATTTTTAAAGGCCCTGTACATACTATGATGAACAGAATCTGTATCTTTTCTAGAGAAAAGAAAGATATGTAATGACTTAATCACTGATTTTCAAATAAATGAAGGCCTATCAACTGGAGAGAAACCGTTAAGTAAAAGAGAACTAAAACAAGAGCGCTATCCTAGGAGGAAGCACCATTTTGATTCTAAAGACTATGGGAGACTCTTGGGGTAAGTAATGAGAAACTATGGAATCTCTTCGTTTAGGGGAAATAGGTTCTCTTCCTCTTGTGTAAATGAGCAAATTTGTGGTCATAATTTCAATATGTGCTTATTGGGTGAGTTGAGTGGGCTGTTGACAAGATCCCCTCTAAGATCTTCATGCTCCAGAAACTTCCCAGTGGTGGAGTAGACCTCATTTCTAAGTTGGCAAAGATGGTGAGCACCTAAATGAAGCCTTTGGAATGATCTAGGCTCTTACAGTCTCACCACGGACTAAAACCCAAATTTCCACAAGTCATTTAGGAATAATGTGTCCAGCTACAGGTGAAGTTCTAAGTGGAAATGGACCACCTTTGCCTTTGGTCTTTGCCAGCCTAAGACTAAATGGTAGAAAATACCTGAGGCTTTTTATAACGCAGAGTATAGATTTTACTCAGAGTGCAGAGGAAAGAATTGCACAGGATCTGAGGGCCACAAAGTGATTTTTAGTAAATATTCAACCACTGTGGGAGAATTCTAATAAATAGTCAAGGTAGAGAAATTGGTGTCTAAATCCTAACACTCATGTCCCCTTCTGAAAAAATTATATTTGTAAAGATCAATAGCAAAATGAAGACTACTAACCATATTTATTAACATCTCAGCAAGCTCCCAATTACAACGATACTACCCAACTTGCCCCGTGAAAAGTGTCTCTGGTTAATTTGAAACCTAGCATGTGGCTTAGGCTGAAGGCCACAGGGGAGCCAAAGAGCTTCTTCCTAACAGGGAAGGTTCCAACTGTCCTGATTCCCACACAAGAACAAGAGTTCATAGAACAAGAAGCAGACAAAGAGACGCAGGCCTGCCCTTGCAGGCTGGTCCTTCCTCAGTCAGCAACAGCGAACGGAAGATGGGGTGCTTGCAGCTGCCTATCACTGTTCAATGCTGTGCCCCTACCGGATGAAGGTCAGGCTCGGGAGAGCAGATTAGCAGCTCTTGTGTAAATGAGTAAGCAACAGGGTGCTGTGTGTATAATCAAGATGGAAATGAGGAGATGGGAAGAAAGTCCATTCAACCAAATGCCCTCCTTGACATTTCTGTTACCACTTATATAACCCAGAGCACTGTCCATCTGACTAAATCTGGACATTAACCAAGAATAGATTCATTTTAGCAGCCTTAAATGAAAATGAACTCTGGAAGGAGAATTTATAACACTTATTCCTGATTTTTTTTTTTTTTCTGGTTGAGCTTTAAAATTCTTAAGTTGGATCTCATTTTAGATAAGGACTGAGGTTGAGAATAGATTCAGAAGTCTAATGGTCTCTTCCTATTTCAATACAAGACATTTCCTTCCTAGCATGGGTCAGAAAAGTATATGTCAAAGTGAATATGGGAACTATAGGAACTTTAATGGCCAGGAACGAGGGCAAAATACTGGGCTAAGGATTCTCCCTCAGTATCACCTGGACTGTCAGCAATTGCAAAAATAAATTTGGAAAGACAAGGTTTGTGTCACGTATACCACAATCAACCAAACCATCAAATATTTCTCTTGCCTGTGATCATGACATTCAATCATCAAGGGAGAGTTTAATCTAACAACAGATTGACAAGAAAAGAAAAATAGAGAAAAGTATTCCAGGGAAATTGTGTCTTTATGCTTATGGCAGCTTCCTCTTGCTGGGTCATGTTGCCCTTTTTCAGGTCTAGATACCAGATGCTACTGTGGCAGGTGCCAGGCCAGCAGCTCTTCCCCCTCCCCCACTGTCATCATCAGCACCCTTAACTCCCTGAACATCAGACAACATTGTGTCAGTAACTGCCTCTACTTAGGCTGACAGTAACAGAAAAAAATGTTAGTCCAGAAGTAAACAAAGCCACCTGGAAGAAAACCAAAGCTGGGCAATTGCTGTGACTGACTGATCTACCTTTCCTGAATCTCCTGGGTCCCATAGCTTCCAGCAGCAGTACCAGCATCCAGGATGTGGAGGGCTGGCCCGCTCTGAAGGCAGTCAAACACGTGTCAACCTTCCTTCTGTCCCGTGTCCACTGTTTTGCCATATCCACGCCCAGCTGGCCTCCTGGCCCATCCTATCCCTGCCTGGTCTCTCTGCCTCCTGCAGATGACATGCCTGATCACACACGTATCAACTTCCACCCCAACACTTTAGCTCCAGCAGGCACTGTAGCTTCGTAGCCATCATAATCAGCCTACCCGCTGCCTTTCCACTGGGCTTTGAATTTTCCTTCTAGAATGATTTCCTTAGAGCTGTAGTTCTATGGCTTATTAAAAATGCAGAAATGCAGTTTTCCTGAACTACTCAGTCAGAATATCTGGCAGTGGGCCTGGGAATTAGTACTCTACCAAGTCCTCCAGGTGATCTGGAAGTGCACGGAAGTGGAGAAACCTGGCCTTGGGGAATAGCTGTGGTTCCCTTACGTGTTCTATGATGCAGGCTGTACCACAGTGACTGCTGTTGAACATATTCATCACATCTTCTAGAGTGGAAGGATGATTCCCCAACCACGAGCCTGTTATAACCCTTCCCCAGCTTAGGAGAAATATTTCTTGTGACTTTTTTTTCTTTTTTTTTTCGAGGCAGAGTCTCTGTCATCCAGGCTGGAGTGCAGTGGTGCAATCATGGCTCAGCGCACACCACCACATTAAGCTAATTTTAAAATTTTTTTGTAGAGACACACATCTTGCTTTGTTGCCCAAGCTGGTCTCAAACTCCTGGCCCCAAGTGATCCTCTTCCTTTGGCCTCCCGAAGTGCTAGGATTACAGGCATGAGCCACCATTCCTGACCCTCTTGTGACTTTGACTATCCTTTCTCTCCTTGGCATAGCTCTGTCTTTCTCATCCCAAGTATACTCCTACTAACTATAGCTAACATTTACTGAACACTTGCTGTGTGCGAGGCAATGCATTAAAGGCTTTCCTTGTATCAACTTATCTACGCTTAAGCAACTCTATGGAATAGGTACTATCAATATGCCCATTTTGCAGATGAAGGGATGAGCTTAGAAATGTCAAGAATTTGCCCAAGGTAACACAGTTAGCAGCTGTGGAGTTGGGGCTTGAACTCAGGTTAGCCTAACTCCAAAGTTTTTTACTTTGTTTTACACCCTCTCCCAGGGGATCTGGATCATAAATACCAAGCAAATGGAATTATGAAGTCCTAGAATTTAAAAATGGCTTTAAACATTTTCACTACTAAAGTTTCCTTTATATTATTTCTTCCTACTGCCATTCATGAATGCATATTTTGATAGATTACTAATCTGAAAATTGAGATGAAATATATAATTTTCAATGACTTTTTGAAATGTTGAAAATAACTCATGAGCTTCTACAATTTCCTTTGAGCTCCCAGGAGTTTGGAAACTAATTATCACCCTCATTTCACAAATGAGGAAGCAGAAATCCAGGGAGGATAGTGGCTTGCTAGTTATGGAGTCAGGAACAGATATAAGGTTTCCTCCTCCTTGTCCAGAGCCTTGTTATTCAATATCATGCTCAATCAATCAATCCATCATTCAAGTTGTTACCGACCACCTACCATATGACTGGTAGATAAGACAATGTGGGAGATACAGAAGAATTGCCACTGTGGCTTCTGTATTCAATACATTTACAGTCTATTTGGGGAAACAAGGCTTAGACAGAAAAGGCATTACATAAAATCACAAGATAGCATGTTTCTAAAGCAGTGTTTCTCATCCTTGGTTGTATATCAGAATCACCCAGGGAGGTTTCCAAAGCTCCAGAAGCTTCTAGAATAAGGATCTTCAGAGGTGAAGGCCCAGGCATGTGTATTAAAAAAATGAAAAGCTCAGCCAGGGTTGAGAACCGCAGTTGCAAAGTACACATCTCACTATAGCAACTTCAAAAGTTCCAGGAGTAAAGGCAAGATCAGGGTGGGCTACAACAGTCAGGGAACCTCTGGGAAATAATGAGACCTTGGATTGAATGGAAAAGATTTGGCTAAGTGGATAGGGATGGAGGGAAACCACACGAGGAAGTCTAGAAAGGAATCAGGGGCTTGAGAAGATAGAAAAGTGGGGTTGTTGAGTTGCCAGCTTCAACTGGTGGGGGTTCCTGGAGGTAGGTATGGAAGGGAAGGGTGCAGTCAAAGTAGAAGGGTGGGGGACTCTCAAGTCAGTCATGGGAGCATTTTTTTTTTTTTTTTAATAACTACTTGCAGGTTCTGGAATAAAGATCTTATATAACTGAAGTGCAGGATTAACCACTCAGAGAAGCATTTTCTTTCAAGCATCAAGGATATCTGAATGATCTTGCAGAAGTCCTCACTCTCTAGAAAATGGAAAGCACTGGATTCTCAGATGAGCAGACTGGAGTTGGGAGAATGGATTTAGGAGGAAACAGGAAGTGGAGCAATTTCTCCACCTGGCACCTGGAGCTGCAGCGCCCCAGAGCTGTGCGTGGGAAGGAGAGAAACTGGGTGCAGTAAAAGTGCTTGGTGCAGGAGAGAATAAAAGGCTGCACAGGGCAGGTCTCTGCCTGGAAGTGCGTGACCAGGGTGCACCCAAGAGGCGATTCTGAACTAGAGAGCGTAGGATGGGCCTCCCGGCCCTTCCTGGGGGCAGAGTTGCAACTCCTCGCAGCTTCTGCTGGGGGCCTCCACCAAAGTATGGCTGTCTTGGAGACAGTTGCAGTAACGCATGAGCAGGTGTGGGTTCTCTAGGAAGCATGCATATTCTCCCGAGATCCCAGTGTGGTGTTGGCAATGGGGGAGCTGGAGGCCATGGAGAAACAAAGGAGATGACCCAGGTATTGTCCCATCTTTTGAGCCAAAGGGAGAAATTTACAGGGCTGAGATTTATTGCTTTCTACCCTGTTCATATTACTCCATTGGTGGTTGAGGAAAACCGTTGAAGGGAACAGGTTTACAGAAGAAGTTTTGGTGGCAGTGTCTAACCTAGAATGGGGATGGCGAGACAAATCTGGACACCTCACCAGAGGGATGAAGTGAAGAGGGCCTGGATGAGGCAGAAGGCAGTGAGAGTGGGGAAGGAACTCCAGCTACTGCCTTTTCATATGGGAAGTGTCACAGAATAGATCAGATGAGGTACATAAGTGTACGCAGACATAATGTAAGGATGTATGTGGCTGTCTACTAACACTTTACACGTTTGTTCAAAACTTATGAACCCCACTGGTTAATAGGCCCCTGGAATATGATGGAGACACGGGGTCAAGGGTCCCTCTGGGCTGGCTCAGAAGATCTCGGAACCAGGATGTATTAGTCTGTTTTCATGCTGCTAATAAAGGCATACCCAAGACAGGGAACAAAAAGAGGTTTAATTGGACTTACAGTTCCACATGGCTGGGGAGGCCTCAGAATCACAGCGGGAGCTGAAAGGCACTTCTTACATGGGGGTAGCAAGAGAAAAATGAGGAGGAAGCAAAAGAGGAACCCCCCGGTAAACCCATCAGATCTCTTGAGACCTATTCACTATCAGGGGAATAGCACGGGAAAGACAGGCCTCCACGATTCAATTACCTCTCCCTGGGTCCCTCCCACAGCACGTCGGAATTCTGGGAGATACAGTTCAATTTATTTGGGTGGGGACACGGCAGAACCATATCAAAGGGTGAGACAACAGGAACACTGCGAGCACTCTCCAAGGCCATTCCAGGACAGGCATGGCACTCTCCTGCCTGTGCTGGGGAAGGCGGATGCTGGAGGCAGGAGGGGAGGAGTGCATTGTAAGTCAGAGGAAGATTTACCACGAAGCTAATAAAGCTCAAATTTTAGGGCCTTTCACTTCAACAGGTCTCCTTCAAGGCCTTGTACCTAATTTTCTCTTTTTTTAAAAAAATTATTATAATATGTTTTCATAAAAGGTCTCCCAAATGATACAAGCCTCATGGCCTCCCAAATCCTGCATCTGCCCACAGTCACCCATATAGCAGCTCTCCCTGCTACTCTCATACCTCAAAACGGGTTTTGTTATCCCACTACTTTCTGGCATGATGTATTGTTGAAAAATCAGCTACTGGCTTAACCAAGGCATCCATCTTATACAACCCCAGGGGGCCCCTCACTAACCTATTTAATTGGGAGCCCCTAGAGTTTGTGCTGTATCTATATGTCATTCTTCTGTTGCTTGCATTTTAGATTTTTTTTTCTTTTATGGTTTTCAATTTCATGATGGGTATCTAGGTGTGATTCTTCTTATTTATTCTACATGGGACTTACGGAGCTTTGTCAATCAGCAAATCAATTTCTCTCATCAATTCTGGGAAAATCTGTTATATCTTTAGATATTGCTTCTGCCCTATTCTCATCTTTCTTTTAGGAACTCTGATTAAGCATATGTCAGGCCTTCTCCTTCTATCTTTCTTGTTTCTTAACATTTGTTCCTCATTTTGCATGTTTCTCTTTTCTGTGCTTTATTTTAGATCAGGGGTTGGCAAGCTACTGCCTCTGGGTCAAATCTATCCCGCCGCCTGCTTTTGTAAATAAGAGTTCCACTGAAACACAGCCACACTGCCTTGTTTACGTCTTGTGTGAGGCTGCTTTCACATTCTAGTGACAGGGTTTAGTAGCTACAGCAGAGACCATAGGGCCTACAAGCCTGAAATACTCACTATCTGACCCTTTACAGAAAAAGTTTGCTCCCTCTTATTTTTTTTTTTTTTGAGACTCAGTTTTGTTCTTGTTGCCCTGGCTGGAATACAATGGCATGGTCTCGGCTCACTGCAACCTCTGCCTCCTGGGTTCAAACAATTCTCCTGCCTCAGCCTCTCTAGTAGCTGGGATTACAGGTGCCCACCACCACGCCTGGCTAATTTTTGTATTTTTAGTAGAGATAGGGTTTCACCATATTGGCCAAGCTGGTCTTGAACTCCTGACCTCAGGTGATCCATCCATCTCGGCCTCCCAAAGTGCTAGGATTATAGGCGTGAGCTACAATATCTGGTCAGTTTGCTTTCTCATGTAGACAACTTCTTACCCTCCAGTTCACAAATTCTCTCTTCTGTCTTTATTTCACTGTTAACATTGTCCACTGAGTTTTTTGTATTGGTTATTGTATTTTTATTTTAAATCAATCCTTATAAATATAGCAGGTCATTATTATTATTATTTAGAATTTTCTATTCCTCATAGCTTTTTTTAAAAAAATGTATTTAAACATAAATTACAAAGTTGTGAGAGACTGAATATATAAACAATGTCATATGTCTAATATCTTTAGTCTTTACAGGTTGGTTTCTCCAGTCTGCTTTTTTTTTTTTTTTGGAGAATATGAGCACAAATCTTGTGAATTTAAAGGGCACCAGAGGTATCATTGCCCTTATTTCCAAATACTAAAATTTTTGATTTTTAAAGGGCACACCTAGGCAGTTAAATTCAGTTCAATAAATATACAATTAGTCTGTATTATGTCCAGAGTAATAAATATAAATATATTTTCTTTATATTTCTTTTTGCTTTATTATTTTAGTTGTATATAGCTCATTCTTCTTGAAAAACTATCACCTGTGGAAGTTCTCTGAAGCCTGAGATTAAAAGATGTTTCTCCAAGGAGAACTTGTTAGTGATCTGCCTGGTTCCTATACCAAATTTTGAAGGGTCCCTGGACTACCCAACCTGCAAATCATCTCAGAGATGGTTCATGGCCAGAACATTTCAGGAGTATTTTTTTCCCCTTATTTTTCCTATAGGTGAAAAGATGAGTGTTGTGTTGGAGAAATTCTGCTCTAGACTGTGCAGTCACTAATAGCAGGAACTGGGTTCTTTTCATCATTGAGCTCCTGCCACCCAGCACAGTACTTGGCCTTGTTGAATAAATGAGTGAATAAATAAATAGGTTCCACTGATTTTGCTTCCTAAATAGTTCTCAAATATGTCTTTTCATCCTCTTCCCATTCTCATAGTCCTGGCCCTCATCACGTTTATCTGGACTATTACAATGTAATCTCCCAATTGAGCGGTCCTCAGCAGAGGGCATATTTTAGAATTCCTGTGGTATATAAAAAATACAGATGTTTTTAAAAATCTGGGGTGAGTTGAGGAAATCTCTAAAGTATTCCACAGAAGATTCTAATATGCACCTTCAGTAAGAGACACTCTACACCAACTTGTCTTCGGTTTTGCACCTCTTAAGTTCATCCTCTCTACTTCACTCTCCCAGAGAAACAACACTTCAGGGGCTCTTTATCGCCTGCAGAATAAAATCCAAGCTGGTTAGCGTGGTTAACAAGGGCCCCATCCCCTGCCTTGTACTCCATGCTTTAGTGGCACTCAGCTTCGTGCATTACTGTCTTGTCACATCCCATCTTATCTCCCACGTCTTGCTTTTGTTCAAGGTATTCTCTGTACCCACAGTCCCATTTTTGTCTTTATTCACTGTCGTTCTCCTGCTTGCTTTGTAGGACCCAGCTTAGCTTCAGGAAGCCTCCCAAGGCCCAAAGACTGGGTTAAAGCTTCTCCCTCCTGGTGCTCTGCTTCATTAATTATGTAACCGAGTCTGTCATATACAAAATATAACCTCCCATTACAGTGGGAGTTCCTCAAGGAACTTAAGGTACTAATCTTCATTAGCCTGGCATGGTGTTCAGAAAACAGTAAGAATAACATCGGTATTTACTACTCAGGACATAATACAGATTTATTTTTTATTTATTGAACTGAATTGAGCTGTCTAGTTTGCTCTTTAAAACCTGGTGTCTTATTGTTTGGAAATATGGGCAATGATACCTCTGGTGGTCTTTAAATTCACAAAATTTGTGATCATATTCTCCAACTAAATTTGGTTATTTTCAGTTGCATTAGGGAGAAGATGAGATATAACTTGGGGGTTAAAAAACAAATCCCAGGTGAAATAGAAAATGGAATGATTTTCAAATGAAGAGGGAGAAATGAAACTAGTAAGAATCCAAGACCGGGCATGGTGGCTCACGCCTGTAATCCCAGCACTTTGGGAGGCCGAGGCGAGTGGATCATCTGAGGTCAGGAGCTTGAGACCAGCCTGGCTAACATGGTGAAACCCTGTCTCTACTAAAAATACAAAAAATTAGCTGGACATCGTAGCAGATACCTGTAATCCCAGCTATGCTGGAGGCTGAGGCAGGAGAATCATTTGAACCAGGGAGGTGGAGGTCGCAGTGAGCTGAGGTCACGAAATTGCACTCCGGCCTGGGCAATAAGAGCAAAACTCTGTCTCAAAAAAAAGAATCTAGCACAATCCCATGAATGGGTACTGCGCAAAGGTTGATCTGCCTGCACAAGTCGCATGGATGAGGGAGGCTCATTCTTCTGTGGGAGTCTGGTCTCTTTCCCATCCTTCTGTCCTGCCTAACATCTTGCCCAAGCCTTCTGGGGAGGTGATGAATATCACATCTTTTCTCCTAAAAGAGTCAGCACTAGAGAAACAGCCAGGAATGGCAGACTTATGTGCAGGTCCCAGAGAAAGTAGGGAGAGAGTGGAAGACTATCAGAGATCCTGCTCATTGGGATAGAGAAGTTGTGATGCCCCCTCTAGTATCAAACTGGGCATCACTTAATTTTCTGATCTCTTCCAGTCCTATTCTGTGTAACAACCAATGGGATTAATGTAGCTTTCCTCAAACTGATCCCAAGTGAAAAAGAGGATGAAGTCTTCTGGAATTTTGCTGGGTGGGAACAGATGAATTAGAGCTGGCCATACCGTACTTGGCTGCCAAGTTCTTCTCGGGGGCACCTTGCCCATAAGTTGGAGCTGTAACCTCATGCTAGTCCCAGCATTCATGTTACCTTGACTTCCTCCTTGATTTGCAGCATCTGCATCCTTCTAACCCAGATCAACGTCAGAGCCATAATCCTTGGGAGATAACGAAATCCATAGTCTGTTTGGTATCATGCATCAGCAGGTATTTAATAAATGTCAGTTGATAATGCTAATAATCATGAAATAGAGAAAAATACGTTTTTTGGCACTGTCTCCAATAGATGTAATCTCTACCCTCTGCTAGAAAACAGAAATGGCAATAAGACCAAGATTCCCAGAGAGAAAACAAAGAGATGGTAGAGACAGCATCTCGTTCAGGAAGCTGCAAACTGAAAGGGCCTGAGTGAGGACAGCAGCTCAGAATTCCACGACCTCTGCAGGACTTTCTGCCCTTTGAAGGAGATAATGGCCAGACATCAGCTCGAAAATCATAGCAAGCTCGGTTTGGCTGGAGAAGGAAGAACGAATGCCCATGGCAAAAAACCAATCTGACACATTGAGAAATAGGCAAAGGCTTTGATATACAGAACTGCTCATCCACACAGATTCCCTTTCATTCCTGGAAACTACTGGACACCCAGATGAAAAAGAAAAATTCCTCATCCTAACATGACTCATCCCTTTAGCTCAGTCTACTAACTGGTACTCCTCCATTGCCATAAAATAGGGAAGGGAGGATCTGATGACAGAAAACCTGGGTTCAAGTAAATATGCCATTTCTGTCTATGTGATTTTAGGCAAGACACTTAACCTCTCTGAGTTTAACTTTCTTGTGGGTAAAATGCAGAAAATAGCAACATATATCAGTTATGATAATTAATTGAGCTAATGTATGTGAAGGTGTGTTTTGCTTGTAGATGGTCATGCAGTTTAGGACATTCTGTCTTTGAATGGGCTGGGACGAGAAGACAGTGAAAAGAATGCTGCTAATGAATAAAGCTGCTTCCAAATCCCATCCCCTCGGCAAGAACACGCAAATACATCCAGATTTATGCAGACTGGTGTCAGGGGCTGCATTCATTAGCCAATTTAAATAATTTTTATATCTTAAAATAATTATGGCATTTGCAGTAGTGTTTTCCAACACATACAAGGTCTGAAGCAAAATGCTCCCAAAGACAACCACATGCAATCATTGCATTCATTTTGCATTTGTAATGAGTCTCCCTGTTCCCAGAGCTCCACTGCTGTTCCCAGCAGTCCGGGTTCTGTTTTGTGTTCCTTCATGGGTACACAGGGCAACCTGCCTGTTTTCTTGTCTCCATATGCATTTTAACTTCATCAGAAGACAGGATATGGAGAAGTAATCTCCTCTCAGGAGGTTTTTATTTCTACAAATTAGCATCTACAAGTATCTTGTTAAAAAAGCCATAAATAAGATGAAATAGGAGTATGTGTTTGTTTCTTGCCTAAAGCAAGCAGTGCAGCTTTTGCCTTACTTGCTTACCGTGGATTTAGGGACTGAGAGTAACTTCTCTTCCCCGAGCCTACAGTTCCTGCTCTGCCCTCCGTATTCAGGAAACAGTATTAGAAGGAAGAGGTGGGGCCAAACATCCCTGGCTTCATCCAGATGGAACAATCCCATTCCTCAAAGCAATCTGAGCTATGAGTGATTTAGTAAACTTGCACATGAGCACGACTAGTTAAGAATTTGGCAACATATAACACACTTAGGGAACATATACCAAACTTACACGACCTATTTCTGCAGCATGTAATCTTTGTTTAGGCTGTAACTGTTTTAAGGACTTTCCTATCTAAAGTTGTATCAAGTATGAGCCTTACCATAATGCTGTTAGGCCAGGAAGGCAAGTATTATTGCTAACGGTGGCGCACAAGTTCCCTTGCCACACTGCAGTGTGCCCACTCTGCTTTCTAGGCTCCATCCACACCGACCTTTCTGTTTCTTAAACACATCACTCTGGTTCCTGCCCCAGGACCTTTGCATTGGTTGTTCCCTCTGTGGAATACCCTACCCCTGGGTCTTTAAAATGATGGTCTCCCCACCATACAGCTATCAACTGAAATGCCTCTTACTCTAAGAAACCACCTCTGGCCACTTTAAAGTAACACTACCCTCATCTACCCTACCCTAATACATGCTTCTCTATTATCTCACCTTGTTTATTGTCTTTAAAGGCTTTACCGTTCTCTGGAATCATTGCCTTTATTTATTTGTCCACCGCCTCTGTTCCCCTGTAGGATGAAAAGTCCATAGGGAAGGGACTGTGTCTAATTCACTGCTAGGTGCCCAGAGATGCTAAAAAACTATGTATTGAATTCATTTCAGTTTGGTCAATGAGGAAACCAAGATTACAAAGATGAGGTGACTTGCTGGGATTTAATTAGGGCAAAAGTGGGACACCTCTTAACTTTCAGACCCAGTGCTTTTCTCTCTAGGCAAGGAGGTTTACTACTTGCCCATTGGGTAGCCCAGAATTAACACGTCTTTTGGCATGACATAGGAAGTTGAGATTTCTTATCTTCAGAAGTAGGAATGGACAGTCACACTGTCAAGATATGTGTGTATAAAAACTTAACCCAGGGCTCAAAGGTGCTGTTTTTGCCTTATTTTCCTGGGATTTGGGGCTTTGGGTCCCATCTAGAGTGCACTAATTTTGAGGAGCAGCGTGAAGGGATAGAAACAGAAAAACCTGGCTTGGTCCTGAGCAGGCCATTTATTGCTGGGTGATACTGGACAAGTCTATCACCTTCTCTTGAAATTAAGATAACGTCAGCTTTTACATGGCTGCCCTGAACTGAATAAGCCTGAACACATAAAATACCCAACCCAGGTCCTGGGGTACAGGACACATGCAGTGCATACTTCGATGTTTCTCTTCATCCAGTTTGTTGTTGCTTTCAGAGACAGGGTCTCATTCTGTCACCCAAGCTGGGATGTAGTGGCATGATTGTAGCTCACTGTAATCTCGAGATCCTGGTCTTAAGGAGTCCTCCCACCTTGGCCTCCCAAAGTGCTGGGATTATAGGTGTGAACCACTGTGCCCAGCCCTTCATCCAATTTTTGATTGAAGCCTTTTCCTTTAGGATATGAGCTGAGTGTCTCTCTGTCTCAAGCTTTCAACATGCCTTGAAACCTGCTTTACTATAAACATAAGTGGCTGATTGATATCTGGTGATTAACTAATGATGACATAAGGAGGGAGCTGACTCTCTGGGGTGACTAGAATGTTTACACTGGGTATTTATCATGCTGCAGTTGAGCTGGAGATGTAATCTTGGGGAAAGAAAAGGACTAAAAATGTGACTGCCTCAGTGCAAGTCACGGCTAGACAGAGAGCCCTGCATGCCACCAACACTGACCTCATGCCGCCGGCTCTCAGCACGGAGAAGGCCTGTCAAGACGTGCCAGGGGCTCCATCATCAGGCCAGGGCGAGAGGGTGAAGATAAAGCAGCCTGTAAGATGTAGAAGAAGAGAGATCTAGGAAATGAGTTTAAATTCCAGGTCCTCCAGGTCAAGTTTTGCAGAAAGGTTCTTTTCTTCTGTTTTCCTTGTATACCCTGGAGTTTTTAAGCATGGCATATTTGGAATACAGTTACCACAGGAGAATGCAGGACCTCCAGAGTGAAAAGAGAGGCAAGATTTAAGGAAACGTTATGTTCTGCCTCTATAAAAAAGCTTGACAATGTTAACATGGAGCAAACTCAATAGGTGTAATAGGTCATGGTGAACTACACCCACAGGCTCCCAAGCAGCTCTGAGAATAATACCTGCTTTTTCACTGAGTTACAGAGAGAATCAGTATGGGAAAGTGTTAAGCTCTAAGTCACTCCATAAATACTAGGTGGTTTAATGATGACAATTTGGTGGTGAGCAGGGTCGGTGCAGGGAAGATGTCAGAACAAAGTAGGCTGATCTTCCAGCGCTCCCTCTTGCATTAATATCTGGCTTTTAGAGCTCAGTTACTTACTCAGCTGTAAACAAACTGAGATGCAGCAGCTCAGCTTCATTCCCTCCCTGCCCCTCTCTTTTGCCTGAAAACATCAAGGGATTGGATGGAAACAAACCATGCAGCAAAAATGTGCTGAAGAGGAGAGTGACTTGTCGTACACTTGAAAATCGCCTCTAAACAGTACTTCTCGGAGGTAAAGCAGTTTAAAAAAATCTGTGTGTAAAATACATTGAATCGAATAGCAGAGAATCCACTGAGCATTGGTATAGAGCTCGTTCCTCATCAACACACATGGTCTGTGACAAAAGTATTTATTTGGCTACATAGGATTCAGGGCGGAGAAATAAAACCTGCTCAGCTAATTGAAGGAAGGCAGCAGCCTTTGTTCTGGCTCAAACAGTGTTGCTTTATGATAGCATGTAGACTTACGAAAATAAAGATGATCAAACAGAAGAGTGCGATATATAGACGTAAATTTTGTGAGAGAAAATCTGTACCATTCTGGAAGAGATGATTGTAAAGGCTCCAGGTGCTGCGACAGCGCCTGGGTCCACACATCACGTGACTTGACATCTTCATGTACCATTTCAACCCTTTCATCATTTTCTCACCATCTCTGGCTCTTGGGCTTAATTCTTTGGCGGACATGCTTATTCTCTTTACTAACAGGCAGTCAATATTACATCACCCAGCTCTCTGTAGATTCCTTTCACACGATGAGATATATTTGAGCAAATTCTGCTGGGACTTGTTTTTCAACTCCACGATGCCTGGCAAAGGGAGGCAGTGAGAATGCCATGCAAAATACTGAAACTTGATTGGATTGCAGCCCAGACGGCGTGACTACAGCAACATGCTTACCCTTCTTTATGTGAGCTGGTGGCTGTAAGAAACCCATATGCTGTTACTTGGGCTTCCATCCAAGATGAATAAAGAATGAATGAGGGGAAAAAAGATAAATTAATTAGGATTGTCTGTTAATTGAGAGGGTTTGACACGGTTACCTTGTGTTCAACAGTTCATGCAACCAGCCACGTATTAGTTCACTATCAAGAAAGCAGAACTTAGCCTGAAAAAAATAGAGAACAGCAGTCCAGCAAGGTTTCTTAGTCTTAGCACTGTGTACAGTTTGGGCTGGATAATTCTTGGCTTGGGGGTTTGTCTTTGGCATTGTAGGGTGTTTAGCAGCATACCTTGCCTCTACTGACTAGATGCCAATAGCACCCTCCCTGCAAGTTGTGACAATCAAAAATGACTCCACACATTAGCAAATGTCCCCAGGGGAGCAAAGTTGCCCCCAGTTGGGGACCACTGCAGTACAGCAAAGAATACACATCCTATAGCCTCTGTTTGTGCCTCGTGCCTTCCCTTTCCCAGTGACCTACTTGACAGGAGCTTGTTGTAAAGCTGCAATGAGAACATGATACTTCAACATGAGGCAGAAGTGAGATGGTAGTTTACGAGAATAAAGAGCGTGACACTTCTTCAAATCGTCGTGACTTAACCATGTCCTGCCATACATCAGGCTGTCTTCCCTGGCTCTGAACATTCAGAAAAAAGCGAACTTGCTGAAAGTCTAGCCCCTATGGAAGGGTTTTCAGCTGTTTCTTAAGAAAAACTGACCTTTAAAGATAATTTCTCTTCCAAGATTTTTTTTTTTCCTTCTTGAATTAGTTCTTGCCTTTCACTGCAGCAAAATGGCACTTAATGGATCTTTGAAATTGAATATAGGATAATATTTCAAACTCTCTGAAGTTTAATAATAGCCCTCTGATCTGGTTTAGAAATGGGATTTTGAGAGGAGAAAGGGTTTTATTTTTGTTTAAAATTTTTCTCTGCTATTTTAGTGGATGAGCAATCTGATAGGCTCCCCTCACCCCTTTTTTCCTCCCCTTATTCTTAGTGAAGGACACATGGATAATATTACAGAACTTCGCACATACTTAGCAGTTTATCAGCCGTAACCCACTCATCTACAGGAACCAGGTAGCAGGAGGCAGGCTTGTTACTGGATTGATGGAAGTGATTCCCAGATTTTTCTCTTTTCACTTTTGTAGACAGACACATTGTACGTGGCACACCACGGTTCTCAAAGTACCCCTCTTGGAAAAGTGATCTCTTAAAGTGTTATAAGTCATTACTAACTCTCCATCAGCAGACTCACAAAAATCTATTCGTGCCAGAAATATTTACACTAGCTCCATTTCCTTCTCTGAAGCTTGGACTGGACACAGAGTAGTCACCTAAACCTATGTATTAAATGGAATTAAACAGAACACAAGCAACTACTCTGACCACTGCCACTCACCACCGGCCATTAGCACAAAGGACTTTGATGTGTGGTTTTTTTTTTTAACAACAACTTTGTGCTACAGAGGACAGAAAAGTATGTTTCTACCTCATTTATAAATGAAGAATCACCATTTATGGATGCACGATAACTTGCCTTGATTCTTAAGCAAGTAAGTGTTGATGCTGACGCTGGAATTAATTAACTTAAGTATCACCGTTCAATGAGAGATACCAGGTCTCCCTTCTGTTGTGGGTTTAAAATAGCTTATCAGATTTTCTGAGCCCTGAATACATTCCTTAAACCCATTTTATACTCTTTTCTCTGCTTTACTAGCCAGCAAGGAAGCTTATAATTACTAATATAACTAGGTTGAAACTTCCAAGAGAGCAGAAATCACTCCTATCTTAGCACAGAACCTGGCATATAGCAAGCACTCAATAAAAATTTGTTAAATAAATTGGTTGAAAGAATCTGTGTATTTAAAGAACCTTAGAAACTTTGATATGAAGGAAGAGGTAGCTTAGAGAGCAGATACAAATATTTCAAACCGTGAGAGGCATATTCTTCACTTCATATGAATATAGTAAATATTCTGACTGGGCTCACGCATCTGTCTCTGGTGAGTTTAAGTAGTTTAAGTTGGTCCATGTGATGTGCATTCACTTTAGGAGCACTGAAAAGTGTATTTTTTTCAGTCTGTAAAGGTGAAGACAGATCATGGACCTTGATACCTTTATGAAGCTTTGAGGAACCAAAACATTACTAACATTTCTTCTAAGTTTAACATGCACACCATGAAATGCAGATGTAAATTGCAGTTATTTTTGTGGATATCCTCACTTCATTCCTACCACCTCACCTCTGTGTTGGAGCCAAGTGGCTGGAAACCTTTGGCATTCCTGTGGGTGGAACAAAATCTCCAGTGCAGTAAAAGCTCCCTGAGGTTGACATTTTCCCTTTCCACACCTCCCTGCCCTCATGGGTGGATGGTGGAAGTCAGGGCCTCCTTCCCAATGAAGACCATCACCCACAGAAAGTGACTGTGAGAGCAATTACAGCTCTGGGTGTTGCAATCAAGCCAAGAGGAAAGGGAGGAAGGCCACTGACTAAGCAAGGCACCTCTTCCCATGTTTTTCTATTCCTGATTTGGGCTAGACAGGAAAGGTGCTGCCCTTCCTCTGACGATCTTGTTCCTTGCCGAGATCTTCATTTTTTCCAGGGTCTGGGGAGCAGCATCTTCTGTGGTGTGTAGAGTTCCATGCTGCCTGCCTTGCCCAGATGGCTGGGAGCCCACGCAGCCTATATCTATAGATATAAATGTACGTGGTTCCTCTAAAATGGTGGTTCTCAGCTATATGCAATTTTGTCCCCAGGGGGACATTTAGCAATGTCTGGAGACATTTTTGTTTGTCACAACTGGGGCAGGGGATGTGCTACTACCATAGATGGGTAGAGCCCAAGAATACTGGTAAATATCCTATAGTGCACAGGACACCTCCCTATGAAATGCAAAGCAAAGGAAAACATCAAGGCAAGCCCATGAAAAGTGCAGTTCATTTCGGTTTGCTGAAAGGAGGCTTTTTAGTAATAAGAATGTCAAACAGCTTTCATCTGAAGGCCCCTGCTTTACAGTGAGTTCACAAGGCCTTGGTCAGCAAGTGCAGGGTATTTGGGGGTTGATCCCTGTGGTTTAGCCAGTGTCTGTGGCACAGTGCCTGGTGCTTGGCATGCTTCATGAATATTTCCTAAAGTAAGCATTGTAATCGGGACTGTAGTGTCTCTAATAGGAAATTGACTCTTAATTAAGTGGTAATCAGGGGACAAGGAAAAGTAATGTCGAGAAATTTGAGGGTAGGACACAGCCGACAAGTCAGTTAGGCTGTAGTACGTCATGGGATTTGTTGTCCACAGAGTAGCCAAACGATATTTAAGGATCAGAATGTCACCACTTAGGGCAGCTCAACCTGAGAGGAAAGTATGGTGGAGGCCATAGCGCCCATGGACTTGGACCTATGGACTTGGCCCACGGACTTGGTTCCAACATTTTAGTTACTATTTCCAGGTTAGTTTTTCCAAGTTAGTTCTGACATGTCAACCCCTTATTCAACAACTTCTGATGGTTTACTAAATTAAGTGCAAACTCTTTGCTGATACGGTGTTCAAACCTCTTTCGATTCTGGCTCCTCTCTGCCTTCCTTGCTTGCATTTTCTCCCTCCTGTGTTCCTTTCATCTCTTCCATTCCCTCCCGTTGCACTGCTTTTCTATACACACCCAGAGCTTCTATCAAGCTAGACAATTTGCTTTTCGTGAATGAGCCCGTGCCCTCCCACCTCAGTGCCATTGCCTGGGGTAGGCAAACAGTGTCATCACTAGCCACCCGTCACCTTGATGGTGGCTAACCTCACTCCTATGCATTTTTCCTTTCGCTGTGTTAATTTCAGGGATTCTTCTGCTCCCATAAATGTACAAATCATTCAACACTAATGGAGTCAAAATCCCAGAATAATACCCACTTCCTATCTACTACTTGCGTAGAGAATGCATGTGAATTAAACAGAGAATGCTATCTGTGAAATGCTTTCATCTTCCTAGACTGAACTACATGCCTTCAAAGTATTATTCAGATTTCACATTGGCTCCCTCATGTGCTTAGCATGGCAAGGAAGACCCCACCCGCTGAAAGCTGAGGCCTCAGTGCTTTTCTGAGCCATGGTCGGACCAGAGATCAATAGTGAAGGTGCTGAAAATGCTCTTGAGTTTATCATTTACTTTAGATTTAAGTGTTGAATCTAATGAAAGCTTTTCTTTGCCAAGCTGCTGTCCTGTGTTAGACACTTCTCTCCCTTCAGGAGGTAGAGGCTTTGAGGGTGCTACTGAAACCCCAATTTTATGGGGGCTTTGATTAGATATGTTGTCACTATTGTCTGTTACGAAAATAAATTTTTTTGAATATGAAGAAAATATATCAGCAAACTTCAGTCCTTCAGAGAAAGTGTGATGGATGGAGAAAATGGGAAAGTTTGCAATACGATCAGGAGTTTGGGTGGCCTTGTTCAACAAGAACTACAATAAATACTCCTCAAAGATAGAGGCACAATTGAAAGGAAATTTTCCTTCCCACAGGTAACTTTTGCTTTGTGGCCCCCCCAACCTGGATATTTTCTTTTTGAACAGTGAGAAAGAGGAAGGGTTGCCACAATAGCAATGAGAACAATATCTTTTTACCTCAAGCAAACACCACCTAGAAAAGAATTTTCAAAACTTCTTTGAAGCTCTTTTTTTCCAACTCCTCTCCTGTTTCTGAGTCTTTCTAGGGATGTCTCATGTATATTTATGGACAAGATGCTATAACCTACTTTGTTGTGTTTTCTATTTTCACCCATGCTTGTGGTTGGGCATGGGTGATGGCTCCTGAGCTAGGAATGCATTCCCATGTGGGCACCAGGCCCCAGCTCCCAGGCTGAGGCCACAGATCTCCCTCTGGAGAGCTGTAACTGCTGCTGCTAAGGGGCCCAGATCCTCCTAAGCGGCACTGGGTTTCCTGCTAAAGAACGGGGCAGTCTTCCTCCCCATTGTGGGAATTCCTCAGTTACTGGGATACACAACAGTGCTGCTTGTGTACCTAGAAATCAAAGAAGTTTTTTGTTCAGTTGAGTTTTTGAAAATAAGCCTTTTATTTCAATCCCCACTTCAGAAGATTCAGAATGGGCTTTGCAACAGATGCTTTACTATCGCACTAAAATGTTCAGCATCTGCTCTCTACTGAGCATTGTTTCTGAACCAGACTTTTATGCCTTAATTTTTTCTTTCCTTAGGATGAATTCTTTCCCAGGAGGCAATGAGGCTTCTTATAGAAATAGATACACAGTAGATTGGCCCCATCACACATATCTCAATGTTCAGCTGAACAGGGCTTAGGCCTAAGATGGAACTCTTGCTACATATAGAAGATGGCAATCTGTGCGTCTTAGTCCCAGACACAGTGTAGGCTAAAAACAAGTCATAAGGCTTATTAGTTTTATTCAGAACTTGTTTGATAGGAACAGGAGCTCACTTAAGCTCACAAGCTAGCAGGTGACATCGTAATGTATGCACTGAGGACAACTAAGACCCATGGGAGTTGTATTTGGGCAACCTCTGGGCACTGAAGCTACTCTCTCTTACAGACTGTGTGGTCTTCTCTCTGCTTTTACAACCCCTCTCCCTCTTGCTCTCTCAACCCTCTTTCCCATGTTTCCCTGCATGGCCCCAAGTGGCCAGCAGCCCAGGTCAATGTGTCTTCCATAGGTCCAGCTGAATACAGCCCCTGTTGAGTCTGTTTTTTTTTTTTGAGACAAAGTCTTGCTCTGTCACCCAGGCTGGAGTGTAGTGGTGTGATCTTGGCTCACTGCAACCTCTACCTCCTGAGTTCAAGTGATTCTCATGTCTCAGCCTCCTGAGTAGCTGGGATTACAAGTGTGCACTACCACACCCAGCTAACTTTTGTGTTTTTAGTAGACACAGGGTTTCTCTATGTTGCCCAGGCTGGTCTCAAACTCCTGGCCTCAACTGATCCACTTGCCTTGGCCTCCCAAAGTGCTGGGATTACAGGGATGAGCCACTGCACCCGGCCAGCCCCTGTCAATTCTAATTCTTGAAGAGAGTATAATTAGGCACCAGTTGGCCATTAGAGGGTTTAGTTTTGATTTGGATGTACACTCTGCTTAAATCAGCATGTTGTGTATGTAAACATTGCTTTTACCCTCTAACAGGAGTTTTGAGAATAAGGCCTTCGGAAAGACAGGTATCCCCCATTCCCCAGTAGTTACTGTGCTATGGAAGGAAGTGGCTTGTGTTGTAAGAGTCTTAAAGTACTTTATAATTATTGACTCACTTAATCCTCATAACCTGTGAGGTAGGTAAAATTATGTGTATTTTACAGATGAATACACTAAGGCTCTGAGTGGCTAAGTCCCATGCCCAAGATCACACAGCTAGTCAGTGACAGAGCTGGGCTTTGAATGCAGGTACCCTGGCTCCAGCATCTATGCTTTGCAATTCTATGCCATGCATAGTGATTCACATTACTAATATCTTTGTCAGGCTAAATTTATCAAATAACTTTTCAGTGTCTGCCAGAATACAAGAGAGTAGGAGAGTTGGTAGAAGCATAAACGCAGTGGGTCTTGATTGGAGGAGAAGGATGGGAGAAGAGGAAGAATAATATAGAAAGTTAGGTGAGGAAACTTTCAAGAAAAATCAAGGAATGCTAACGACAAGATTTATTCACCTCATGGTTTTGCTATCGGCAAGCTCCCTGATCCCTAACATTTTCACAACAAAGTTGGACAAGTGTATGATATCAACAGAACCCTTTCAAAATGGAAGCTATGTCACACAGCCAGATTAGCCACCATTTGTACACTGTTCCCTCCACTAGACTGTGGTGCTTGTATAACATAATGTATTTTCAGATACAAACCTAGGTTTATTCCCCTTGTGCATGTCCCTGTATTCTTTGCCTTTCACTTGGTGGCATCCATTGCCTTAGAGAAGAGCTACTACAGAAAAAAGAGGGAAAGAAAGAACCCATATGAGCTTCAAGAGTCAAGACATTTTAAAACAGCTTTATTGACATAAAGTAAATGATACATATTGAAAATATGTGATATTATGAGTTCAAACATATGTAAACACGCATGAAACCGTCATCACAATTAGCAAAATAAATATGATCAAAAGTTGCTCTGTGCTTTTATAATGCTTCCTTCCTCCCTCTCACCCTGGCTTGTTTTCCTAGACAACCCCTAATCTGCTATCACTGTAAATTAGTCTGCATGCTTTCTAGAATTTTATATATATGGAATCCTGCAGTATTTATTCTTTGTCTGGCTTTTTTTCCCTCAGCATAATTGTTTCCAGACTCATTCAGGTTTTTGTATCAATCGTTTATTTCTTTTTATTGCTGAGTAGTATTTCATTATATGATTACAACCTCGTTTGTTCCTCCATTTACCTATTGATGAACATTTGAGTTGTTTCCAGATTTTGGCTATAATACATAAAGCTTCTGTGAACATTTGTATACAAGTCTTTGTATGGACACGTTTTAATTTCTACTGGGTAAATACCTAGTAGTGAACGGAGTCATGTAGTAGGTGCATGTTTAAATTTTTAAGCATCTGCCAAACTATTTTCCAAAGAATTTTCACCATTTTGCATTCCCACCAAGACTGTCTGAACATTCTAATGGTTCCACATCCTTGCTGACACTTGGTATGGTGGGTCTTAATTGCAGGTATTATAATAGGCGTGTAGTGGTATTTAATTATGGGTTTACTTTGCATTTTCCTAATGATTAATAGTTGTGAGTATCTTTCATGTGTTTATTTGCCATCTGTGTATCTTTTTTGGTGAAGTGTCTGTTCAAATCTTTTGCTCATTAAAGATTTTTTAAAATTAATATTGAGATTTCTTTAAATATTCTGGTCCTTTATTATCTATACAATTAGCAAATATTTTCTCCCCATCTGTGACTTGGTTGTCTTTTTATTCCCTTAAAAGTGTCTTTTGAAGAGCAGAAGCAGAAGTTCTTAATTCTGATGAAATCCCATATATCAACTCTTTCTTTTGTGGGTAGTGCTTTCAGTTTGTATCTACAAAATCTAAAAAATCTTTGCCTAACTCAAGGCCAAAAAGAGTTTCTCCTATGTTTTCTTCTACAAGATAATTTTAGGCTTTACATTTAGGTCTATGATCTATTTTGAGTTAATTTTTGAATATAGTAAAAGGTATAAGGTTTATTTATTTGCCTATGGATATCCATTTGTTTCATTATCACTTGTTGAAAAGCTTGTCCTTTGTCCACTGAATTGCCTTTGTCAAAAATTAGTTGTCCCTATGTGGTGAGTCTCTTCTGTTCCACGGACCTATAGTCGTCCCTCCTTTTCTGTGGGGGATATGTTCTAAGACCCCCAGTGAATGCCTCAAACCATGGATAGTACCAAATCTTATGTATACAATGTTCTTTTGATCTGATTACCCAGACAGCTACTAAATGACTAACAAGCAGGTAGCGTCTGCAGCATAGATGTGCTAGACAAAGGACGATTCATGTCCCACTCAGGACGAAGTGAGATGGCACGAGACTTCATCACATGACTCAGAATGGCATGCAATTTTAAACTTATGAATTTATTTCTGGAATTTTCCATTTAATATTTTCAGACTGTGGTTGACTGAAGGTAACTAAAACTATGGAAAGTGAAACTATGGGTAAGGGAAGATGATTATATTTGTCTATATTTATACCAATACTGCAATATCACACTGCTTTGATTATTATAGTTAATTAAGTCTTGAAATCAGGTGCTATAAGCCCTCCAAGTTTCTTCTTCTTGTTTTTTCTTATACTTTAAGTTCTAGGGTACATGTGCAAATGTGCAGGTTTCTTACTTAGATATACACATGCTATGGTGGTTTGCTGCACCCATCAACCCATCATCTACATTAGGTATTTCTCTTAATGCTCCCCCTCCCCTAGCCTCCCACCCTCCGACAGGCCCCAGTGTGTGATGTTCGCCTCCTTGTGTCCATGTTTTCTCATTATTCAACTCCCACTTATGAGTGAGAACATGTGGTGTTTGGTTTTCTGTTCTTGTGTTAGTTTGCTGAGAATGATGGTTTCCAGCTTCATCCATGTACCTGAAAAGGACATGAATTCATCCTTTTTTATGGCTG
>CAUYQU010049367.1:0-69054 GCA_963574635.1 Cheracebus regulus | reverse complement strand
TCACACCTGTAATCTCAGCACTTTGGGAGGCCGAGATCAGGGAAGTATTTGAGATCAGGACTTCCAGATCAGTATTGGTGAAATCCTGTCTCTTCTAAAAATACAAAAATTAGCTGGGTGTGGTGGCACCTGTCTGTAATCTCAGCTTCTTGTAAAGCTGAGGCAGAAGAATCGCTTAAACTCGGGAGGTGGAGGTTGCAGTGAGCCAAGATCACACCACTGCACTCCAGCCTACGCGACAGAGCAAGACTCCGTCTCAATAAATAAATAAATAAATAAATCAGTCAGTCAGACAGTTAGTCATCTTATTACATTGGAGCAAAATATTCTTCTTGCTAGCTTGATGGAATAAACAGATGTGTCAAGCAAAGTGACCTTACAAGGAACTGACCATAGCTTTTAGGATCTGAGGGTGGCCTCCAGCTGATAAAACAGAAAAACACCAAGGCCTTCAGTTACATAACCACAAGAAAATGAATTCTGCCCAAACCTGAATAAAGCTTGCAAGCCCATTCTTCCCTAGTAATCTCCCACTGAGAGAGTATCCTGGCCCATACCTTGATAGTAAGACCCAGTTATGCTATACCTGGACTACTGACCCACAGAAACAGTGAGATAATAAATGTGTATTGTTTTAAACTGCTAAGTTTGTGGTAATTTGTTATCAGCAGTAGTATACTACTACTACCATTTGTTATTATCATCTAACAATTATATTAATTAATTTGATTACATTAATTATATAACACTATATTACTATATAATTTATAAATATATATATTACAATATAATTATGATGTATTAAATTGTATAACAATGTATAATAAATATGTAATATTATATAACATGTTATCTGGCATAATATAAAATTATATATAATATTGACAAATAATTATTATTCTGTGTCTGGTTAAACGTTTGATAGATCTAAATTTTTGAGTAATCATTTTAATATATATATTAACATGTCTTCTGTTAATTCAGTCACCTCTATAATTTGGGAATTTGTTCTATAGATTAATTTTTCTCCTAGCTATGGGTCCTGCCTTATCACGTGCTTAATAATTTTATGTTGGATGCCAGACATTGAATTTTGCATTGCTGATTGCTGAATTTGTTTTTATTTCCTTATATAGGGTTGGAAAACAACCACCCAGGCAGACAGACAATGATCCATGAATACATGTTTGGTAACTGGGAGTGTCAAGTGTTATGAAGCACTTGATTGGACCCTATAGAAATTGGGGTATTCTACAACATGCAATTAATACAAATGTGGCTAAGACTCATTTATCAAGAATTTCCTGGCATAAATAAAGGGGCTGTAGAATGAGGGGGAGGGTATTAAAGGAGATCTGAGTCTTAGCAGGGAAAGGCTAGCTGGCAGAGTACCAAAAGGCTTCACAGGTAGACACCTCTTTGGTGACTGTGGCTTATCAGACTGGCATATCCTGACACTAATCTTGTCACTGTCCCAGAAATGACTGCACTTACACATGCTGATTCATGTGATTGAAATGTACAAGGAGCTGCAGAGCACAAAACAAAACATATATTTATAATTTATATCCAAAACTACAATTTGGCCAGACTAGCATTTTCTTTTCCTGTAATAAAATACATGGTAAATTCTAGTATGAAGCTGTTGCTTGGTGTACATGGAAAAAAAAAGAGAAGCATACAGTTTGACAAAAATTGTCACCTCCATGATCATTCAAGTTCACTGAGCCTTTTTCATAAAGAAATAATAGTGTAAGCATTTTACATGAATTGTATCATTTAATCTTCATGATAGCCTTATAATATGATAGCCTTATCCTTTCTTTACAGATTAAAAAACTGAAATTTAGAGATACTGGGCAATTTGCTTTAAAATATTAGTTCTCTGAAGTCTGAAACCTTGACTTTAGGTAGCCGAGCTCTTAACTTTATGCTTTAATGTTATAAGTATGTATCATAAATTAACTAGCCATTTAGAACAAGAATAATAATAAGGAAAGCACTGCTCCTGCCCAAGTGGAGCTCAGAGTAATGAAAATGTCAGATATTATAAAGCTATAGTTTGAGTATTCTATATCCAAAATGATCAGGACCAGACATATTTTGGATTTTGGAATATTTGCTTATCATAATAAGATATGTTAGGAATGGAATCCAAATCTAAACATAAAATTTACTACATTTCATATACACTTTATACACATAGGCTTAAAGTAATTTTGTATGGTATTTTAAATAATTTTGTGCATGAAAAAAGTTTTGACTATGTTTTAAGTGTAACCTATTATATGAGGTCAGATATAGACTTTTTCGCTTGTGTCATGTCAGTGCTAAAAAAATGTTGGATTTCGGAGCATTTTAGATTTGGGATTTTTGGCTAAGGAATAGTCAACCTATACTAACTTACATACTTAAATTTTAATTGTAATTTAATAATTATGATTAATCCATCAAAAAGAAGTACACCCTCAACAAGGTGGACAGAGAAGTCTTCTCTGAAGACGTGAAATTTTGGCTGAGATCTGTGACATCTGCCAGATATTACAGGTAGGGGACTAGCTCAGGTGGTGAGGAGCTGGGCTAAATGAAGAAAATTTAAAAAGCTCAAGGAGCCAAAGAGAGAATGGGGTGAGATGAGCTCAAACGGATAGGAAGAGTCTGGTTTTAGGCCCTCCTAGCCACTCACAGGATTTTGAAAACAAAATCATTGAAGTCTTATTCTCAAGACTACTTAAAAGATAAGATCAGATATGTGATTTTAAATGATGATAATAGCTATGAAGTGGAGAATAAAGAACTTCCTGAAACTGGGTAATTTATAAAGGAAAGGGGTTTAATTGACTTACAGTTCTGCAAGACTGGGAAGGCCTAAGGAAACTTACAATCATGGCAGAGGGGAGGTAAACATGTCTTACATGGTGACAGGCAAGAGAGAAGTGCAAGCAGGGGAAATGCCAGACACTTATAAAACCATTAGATCTCATTAGCCCTCACTCAATATCATGAGAACAGCATGAGGGACACCACCCCCACGATCCAATCACCTCAGGTCTCTTCCTTGAGATGAGATTTGGGTGGAGACACAGAGCCAAACCATATCAGAAAATATCTCAATATCGATTATATGTGGAAATGATAATATTTTGAACTTAATTGGTTTAAATAAAATGTATTTTAAATTTTTATTACACCTTTTATACTTTTTAAAAAATGTGGCCATTAGAAAATTTAAATTACATATGTAGTATACATTATATTTCTAATGGAACATGCTGAGATAATGAAAAGAATAAGGTAATTATCCCCTAAAAATTTTGGTTATTTGTAGGAAAATGGAATAGCTCTGCATTTATAAGATTTTTTTTAATGTATGAAAAAATGAAAGAACACAGACTGTATAAAAGATATCAGATTGTGCTATAGCAGTTATCAGGTTTAAGGATAATTTGGAGGCTGAAAAATAGAAAAACTGCTATCAAGTAGCAATTTTTAAATTGTATTCGTGTGCAAAGCAATTTGTAAATAACAATGTATCTCTTCCAGTTTATTTAAAAAACAGGACAAGATTGAAGTTTTCCTGTGAATTTCCTGTTTTCTATTAAATTTAGTGGGTAATATCAAGAAAAATTTCCTTTGAAACACACCTAGCATCAAAGAGAGCTACTGGAATGTATAGTCAAGTTGGTAGCATATCAAAGTAAAATACCTGACACATACTAAGTACTAAATAAATAATAATTCATTATTATTATTTATAATAACATTATTAGTATTTTTCAGTAACTAAGCTGCATTCTCTGGACTTCTAGAATCATCCATTCAATCACTCATTCACTCACTCAGCAAAATTTTTTGATGGTGATGGTAATCAAAGGAGGAATGAAATCAAGAAACTCTAACACTAAAAACCATTTATCTATTTTCAGGGTGCTGGCAAGATTTGAAGGTGATTTAACAGTAACTCAAAATAGAATTTTAACTCAGGAAAAAAACAGGAGCATATATCAAAACAACCAACGTTATCTCTTTGCACATTCTAATCACCATTTATTTACTCATGCAAATTGGATGGGACAATCTAAAACTAGATCCAACTCGAATGTCTAGCTAAGTGTCCTATGTCTTTTTTTAAAAAAAGAATCTACATTTGAATATGCCTCCTACAGAAATTCAAATACAAAATGAGCTGTAGAGGATACCATACATATATGCTATATATTAAGCAGGAAGTGAAGTGAGTAAACTTTTCTGGAGGAGGAAAATGATATAATTTTCCTCATATTCAATGGTATGGCCTTTCCCCTTCATTCTCACAAAGATTTGACCTTTGTCACAAACGTGGACAGTCCTGATCCTGCCATTCCAGAACATGGATGTTATCAAGGACAGCTGCCAGCACTCTTGGTAATAACTTCTCTTTAAATGTAAGTGATCTTTCCTTTAAACATTTTGAGTTGGGAGGGATGTGTGTTCAATAAACTGATTATGGCCTCTTCAAAAATCTTTAATATTTTAGTTAATTATGTTTGATAGATCTTTTGTCATTTCTCTCTTCTCTCCATTATAGCCATTACTGTTTTTGAAGATGGATGCAGTATAGATGGCACTGAAATAGATTCATTTTCACTGACACTAAAGGAAGGATGTTCTACTCTAACACATAATTTCAAAAACAATACGGTTTCTTGTAGAAATTATGAATATTGCCAACTTTGCTTTATGGGTAAAGAGGTAAAAATTTAAAATGTAATTATTTTCTCTTAAGCCAAAGAATACTAATTAATAATTTTACATACATAAACATATATGCTTATGCACACTTATGGTTCTATTAGATACTGTTTGAATTTTAGGATGCAAAATAAATTAAATTATCTAGTGAGCAAGAGACAAAATCCAGGTTCTTGTTCATCCACAGTCTTTTACTGTAGGGTGAAATTTGTCTCAAAAGTGTGAGGTTCAAATTATTTATTTTTCAAAATTCTCACTGGTTTCTATTTTGCTAGTTATGGCCTAACCTTTTTAACTTTTAGTTATTTTCAAGAGAAAATTTGAAAAAGCAGCCTTTGGGGAGAAAGAAGCAATCCAACAAACAAACAAAAAATAACCACACTGTAATAGCAAATGTGTTTTGAATTAGAACATTGGAAGGGAAATAGTAATCATTTTTACAGATCGATCCCAAAGTCAAGGATCTATGTTCAACCACGTATTCTTTGCCGTCTTCATAATTCAATGGGCAGCCATCATTAAGCAGTTTGCTGAGGCTGTAATATGATTCTTGGACCAAGACTGCAAAAATACCACAAGCCTCCTGAAAGGTTACCCCTTTCTAGCTCTACTATAATCTAATTTTATTTAAAAAAACAAAACAAAAAAAAAAAAAACAGGAAAAATTTGAGCTTCTAGAGAGTAGGGGGTACCATTTTGTATTCCATAGGGCCAAGAAACAAGTTTCAATTTTTTCATTTAAATTAATTTCAGTATGAGTATTGAAATATATAATAGAAATATAACATGTATTTTCTACATACTGTTATAAATATATAATGTGGAATGTATTGAATATTACAGAATATATAATATAAACAAAAATATTCAATAATATATTGACTACTTATTAAAATAGCAAGCTTATATAGGAAGAGTGATGGAGCATTATGAGAAACTTTAGCTTCATCTTTTTGACATGACTTTTTTCCTGTACAAACAAAAGAATTACAAGAATTTTCCAGATTATTCAAATAATTCAAAGTTGAGGAAGGACTATAAATCAATGATGTAGAAATTCTTTTAAGATTTGAGCTATTCTACAATCTGTAAAGATCTGAGAAGTTGAATTATATTTGTGGTATTTCTATATAAGGCAACAAATCAATATTATTAATAACACTGTGCTTCCTAGAACTTTCTAAAGAGTCCATTAAGGTTTTGTTAGAAAGGATTGTTTTTAAAGTTAAAAATCATGAGAGATTCCAGGAAAATCCACATACCTATGCCATCATACTATCAATCAGGGCAAAACATGCTGAGGCTTTCATCAAGACTAAAGGATTGAGTGGTGCATAACTTTTCCCTGTTCCAACAAGCTGAGCACTTCCTTTTACTCCACATTTGTTTAATTGGCTTGAAATTTCTCACTCCTAAGAACAGATTTTAGGATTTGGACAACATAAAATATCATTTTTTGAAAGGATTTGAAGATAAATCCAAACTAATAGAACTGAAACTCCTATATTATTCTGGGTAGCAGCTTAGTTTTCCCCACACTTCTTCATGCTAGGAGATGAAAGAGATTCAGTTACTGCTTAAGCTCTATTGGCATACAAATTGAAGTAGAAAACTGAGGCACATGTGCCTCTATTATCTGGTATTTCATGTGGCACTTAGAGCTAAATTGTCATTATCTCTTCAGGCCTCCATTCCTGCCTTTAACCACTGCCTTAAACAGAGGTTACTGTGCCAAAGTTGACAGCAAGACAAATCCCTTTGGCATGTAAGCTAGTTTCCTCTGCCATACTGCTAGTTCCAAACTCCTTCTGGTTTCAGGATCCAGGAGTCAGGGTTGCCGCATCTTCTCAACTGAGTTACAATCACACATATCCCTATACACCTCACGGATGACACTAGTTCTTTAACATATGTTATTCCATTAGATCCTCATGAAGGATCAAATGGGGAAGGGAGATACTATTATCTCTGATTGTCCATTAAGATCTTGAGTATGTTCCACTTCCCTGTTTGACACACTGGTTTGAAAATGTTGCTAAGTCCTCCCAACAATGACAGATACTCATTGGAAACATGAAGGATTCTGTCAAACTGGTTATTTGGCATCATGTAGACCACTATTTCCCAACCTGCAAGTGCATTGTGGCATTTGGTGTGTCAGGGACACACCTTGGGTGTGTGTCTCAGTCTAAAGCTTCCTCCTTTTTCACAAGCTTCCCGATTCTCATCTCTCTAGCTTCTAACTGTCACTGTAACCATCTCGTACTCTTCAGCCTGATGTCAAAAGCAAAAGTTCAGAAGTTCCTCATCAATAAGGAGTCCTTGGGAGCAGGTGAAGCTCATCTAACTAGGTAAGATAAAGATCTGTCATAACCAGGAGGCAAGTTGGAACTGGCAGTCAGGTGCAAGAGCTCTGCAGTGAGGCTGCCTGACTGTCCATTTTAGATCTGTCACTGGTTGGCTCTGTGACCTTGAGCAGGTCTTAAATCTCTCTAAGCCTTTGTTTTTTTCATTGATAAAATGAAGGTAACAATAATACCAACTTTATGGAGTTTTTTGGAATTTAAATAACATATGTGAACTATTTAGAGCAATGCCTACCATAAGAGAAGCACTCAGTAGATATGGTTATTATTAGTTTCATACAATTAGAAAAGTTACATAACATTAGCATATATAAAATTGTCTTCAACCAGATAGCTAATGTATGGAAAGCTATTTAGCTTCAAAAGTAAACTCTGAATTTCTATAATAATTAATATAATAATTATTTATATATTATAATATTATTTATCTATAATACATAATATAAGTTAAATATTATTATATTATATAATAAATAATATAATAATAAGTTAAATATTAATTTGTAATACTAAATTATCTCTAATATTACCCTCTTGTTCACTTTTATAAGAAAAATAGTGAAAGCATTTATTAAGAACTTACACTGTACTAAATGTTATGTATTATATGACTTAATCCTCACTATAACCCTATGAGATAGGTTACATTGTTGTCCTAATTTTACTAACAAGTAAACCAAGAGACAAAGCTACTAAAATACTTGCCTGAGGTTAGGCATCTTCTTTTGTGGTGAGGCTGGACTTCAAATTTAGGCCATTTGAGTGCAGCACTTATATGATGAGCATGCTGTAGTGTTATAGTGTTAGTCTACCTTTGAACTGATATACTTTTAAACTATGGCAAGGAAATGAGACTGTACATTGAGATATGCAAAATTTGCTTTTGTGTGCCACATGAGAAATTGTCACATCCCTAGAAATGAATCATAAGCTTTTTTGTTTGGTTAAAGTTTTATTTGGCCATTTTTCTTGTTTATTTTGTGGGATACTGGGCTTAACTAGGAGATAACTCCACTTTTCACTTGCCCATGGTATGAAAACTTGTCCTCTGAATCTTTAGACATTTTGGCAAATTTTAGGCAAACAAAGACTTAAAGCAATTCAACCTTGATTAAAATAAAATACTTCCATATCTGATTAAATTTATTTCATTTTAGAAACTGGATTATGATCAAGACAACTTCTATATGAAAACATAGATTACTAGTGCTCCAAGTTAGTTCATTATATTTATTCCCATTTATACATTATCTGCTTTCAGTGCTATTCAAGTTTTCATTAATCATTAATAATTTCATTAATCATTTTATTTCATCAATCAACATTGATATTTCATTAATCAGCATTGATAATCTGTGAATATTAAATGTTTTATGCCAGGCATTTCTATGATGTGGCTGTTTTTGACCACAACTTGTTTGATTTCTGGAGCCTTAAATGCCGGTGGATTCGTTGATTTGGAAAATGAAGTGAATCCTGAGGTGTGGATGAATACTGTAAGTCATGGAAAACTTTGAAGAACATCAAATAAAACAAGATTAATGGATTATGGGGTTATGAAAGCTTATGTTATACCAGAAAATTTCTGATAAAACAGATAAAAATGTAGATGGTTTTGAACCTTTGCAAGAGTCAAGCTAGGTAGATGTGCTCCTTTGGCTGAAAAACCAGTACTTTCTAGTAATGAAAACCAAAATTGTGCTATTCTGCTATCTATCTATGTAGATAGATAGAACCTCTACTTTTGAATTTATATTTTAAGAATATTAAGCTATTTGTTGATATATACGATTTCCTTCTACTGATCTATAGTCCTATTACCTTTAAACCAAGAGAAGTCTCAAAAGGCAACTGACTTGAGAATGTAGCTTTGTCAGAAAGAATAAGTCAATGCTAAATGTTCCCCCACCCCCCAAAATATTTGCCAGTAGTAGATATTTTTAAACATTCTACTTATTTTGTATTAAGACTTTATTTATTAAATTAATTTTACAGTTACCTGGTGATACAAATTTCAGATAATTCACCCAAATAAGCACACAACAGATGCTTTAATTCCTTTTGATATCCTTTGGAGAAGTTCAGCTAATGACTGTATTTTTACTGGGCAGAGTGAAATAATCATCTACAATGGCTATCCCAGTGAAGAGTATGAAGTAACCACTGAAGATGGGTACATACTGCTTGTCAACAGAATTCCCTATGGGCAAAGACATGCTAGGAGCACAGGTACAAGCTATGTCTCTCCTGAAAATCAGGATGGCATTGACCTTCTCCTTTTCAGGAATAATTTAGTGCTAGATATGCTTCAACAGAGTTTATCAAAATTGAGTTGTTGGATTAGTCTTTAAATAGTTAACAGGAAGGGTTACTCTTTTCCTGATAATTTTCTGAAGGCAGACAAGAACCTAAAAGTACAAAGAGCAAGACTGATCTTGCTAACTGCGACCAGACATACTTGTTTGGGTGTAAACAGAAAGGTGGAGCCTACATTTTGTCAGCTCATTACTGATTTATCATGTGGAAAATTGCTTTGTCCCAGGAAAATGGATCTCTTCATTGTTAGGAGGAGATTTGCTGGCTTGTATGAAATTGACTGTGGGGCACCCAAGAAGAGCCTCTTCTGCCCCTACTAAAATGAAGGGGCCTCCCTCTGCAGGATAAAAATTAAATCTAGTTAAATGACAATGGCATTTCTGAAAAGTTTACCAGGATTGAAAACCTTAACATTTACGTACACTTTGATCAAAGGGACACACTGGTTCATGGAATGAAAAAGTTTGGTGCCAATAAGGCTTGAATTCTAGAATAAGGATCCAGCCATGCCATAGCAGGAGAATGACACTCCTTAAAATGGAAAATTTAACCACAAAGCTTCTGAAGAATAAAAGATAAGAATAAGCAAAATATCTGCAATGGCTCAATAGCAAATAATCTATTGGCAGCTGCTTACCATGTTCATTTTGCAACTTTTCTCCCACCGTGCACATTAAGCAGCAGCTGAGGTCATGTTTGACATTCTCTCCCTCTTATGTCTCCAGTTTCAGAATAAAAAATGAGAATGATATGAATAGTTTTACTAGTTAAAATATGAAACAGCCAGTTAAATTTGAAGGTCAGATAAACAACAAATAATTTTTGTATTGGTCTCATTTTAAGGTATACTAAAAAGTTATTCACTATTTATCTTAAATTCAAATTTCATAGAGCATCCTGGATTTTCTTGCTTATTTTTGTTTTTATTTTTTGCTAAATCTGGCAATCCCAGGTACAGGTATAAGGGAGCTATGAAATTTAAAAGGAGAAAACTTTTATGTGAAAGGTTTTGCTTAAGGAGAGATAATTTTGGAAAGACTTAGAATTAAAGATCATTTATTGGATGTAATGTTCTAAATATTTTAGATCAGTTAAACCCCTCATCAACAATATGAGATGGGTACCACTAATAGTCACCATTTCACAAATGATGAAATTAAGGCACAACTGGTTATGTTAAGAGGCCTGAAGCACACATATAGCAAGCTGATAGACCAGAATTTAAACCCAGGCATCCTGGCTCCAGAGCCTGTGCTCTTAGTCATTAAATTGCAGTGCCTTACTTGACCTTCTGCCCTGGTTCTTTGCATCTCCCTGAATGCCTTCTCTTCCTCAGGAATCTGGAAGTTGGCAGAGGGACATTGAGCTGAGCATACTATTGTAGTTTTTGAACACTCTCCACTGGGCAGATGATGGGGATTGGAATAGAAGTTTGGTAAGGAACCAATCAGTATCCATTTACACTCACCTCCTCTTCCTCCCTGGAAGAGCTATAGAACTTGAGTAAGCATGATAAATTTCACATCTTTGTAAACCACACCCAGAAAGTTTGTATATACAAATACATAGGGCAGAGCAGTTACCAGTACAGGCTTTGACATAAAAAAGAAGTGGGTTTGAGTCCCTGCTCTGTGCCTTCTTATCTGGGTATCACTCTGGGAAAATAACTACATAAGGTTTGGTTTCCACATCTATAAAATGAGGATTCTCAAAATAGCCACTAGTTTATAGAGTTGTTGCAAGAATTTAGTAAGCTAATACATATAAATAGGTCAACATATCACCTAGGTACAAAGTATATGCTCAATAAACTGAAGTTACGTGATTATAATGCTCTATACTACTAACTAGGGAAAAGTGAAAACAGTTTTTATTTTACCATGTGTGTATGTGTATGTGTTTCTGTAATGTGTCTGACATGCTCTATTTTCCGTAAGTTACTCTCTCTTTCTCTTTCTCTCTCTCCCTGTCTCATCCCACCTCCTCTTCTCCCAGGTCCCCGTCCAGTTGTGTATATGCAGCATGCCCTGTTTGCAGACAGTGCCTACTGGCTTGAGAATTATGCCAACGGAAGCCTTGGATTCCTTCTAGCAGATGCAGGTTATGATGTATGGATGGGAAACAGTCGAGGAAACACTTGGTCAAGAAGACACAAAACACTCTCAGAGACAGACGAGAAATTCTGGGCCTTTAGGTAAATACTAGCTAAGAAAACTCAAGGGGGAAGTTGGAAGCAATTTTAAAAAAATAACATGGATGCTATTAATAATCTTCTTTGACCCTTGAAGTCATATAGCTGTTAACATCTCAAGGGAAACAGCAAGAAGCTTTGATTTTCACTGATTCTCTTACAGGCAAAGTATGGCATTTCAACAAGATCATTTTAACATCCAATTCTATCAGTTCTATGCATTAAAAGTATGCCCAAAGAGGGAGACAGCTCAGGAAATTATCATGACCAATGTGTACATTCTTTCAGCCAGTGTTTACTGACTGATTACTGTATGCACTGTTCTAGGCTCTGAACGTTCAAACAGAGAACAGACCAAATCCTGACTTCACAAAGCTTGTGTTCATTTTAGTGATAATATTACAAGTCTTTTCTCCCGGATAATCAACTGTGCAAGGATGGTTTGGACCAGAACTGTACTGATTTAGAGAAACTGTGATTGAGATCGCACATAGTATCATTTTCAGGAAAACTCCAATATTAGGTTTTAAAAAACCTTGTAAATGGGCAATGGAGAAGAATCTTTTTGATATCTTAATTGTTTGTTTTAAGGGAAAAGTTTTCTGCTGTCACCAGAGGATGGGCTGATGCCTGCAGTAGACTTCCTTTCTTCAGGCCTAAGCTCCCTGTTGGTTTGTAAACCTGCTGCAAGAACAGTGTGTATTCCTATCACATAAATAAAATATTCAGTTCCCACTGAAAGTTTGAGAAGAATAGAGGAACAGAGTAGAATGTGATGGTTCCTGGGCAGGGGCAAGCATCAGGAAATATTGTATCACTGGTCTTTGGGAGGCATCGCAATAATTCTCCTATTCTTGGAAGTCCCAATCTATAGATTTCCTCACATGTTCTTTGAAAAAAAAACAGGCTTCTAGTTTATGGAATACCTGCTTTGATTAAATGTTATATAGGGCTTTTTGTTCCTCCTTTCTGAAGAACAAAATACTGGTACTAGGGAATACTGGTATATATTAAATATATATCCATATATCTATGTGGATAGGAATACTACTACTTACATCATCTTACTTAGTGCTTACTAGTAGCCAGAGTCATTTCTTTCATACTATTAAACCCTCTTAGCAGCCTGTAAACCAGGCACTACCCTGTTTATTTCTCAAATGAGAAAACAGGCTCAGAGCATTTCAGTAACTTTGCAAGAGTTGCAAAGCTCATAAATGGTAGAATATGATTTACCACAGTCCCGTTTCCAAAGATGGGTATTAAATGGCACTAAGAATTGTGAAGCCCCATGGAGGGTCAGAAGTAGAAGCACACAAACTAGATGGGGAAAGGGAGGGCAAAGAGAAGCAAGACAAGGGAAGAGGAAGAATCAAAGGTTGAACTTCAAACAGCATACACAAGTCTTGAAAGTGCTCCTCTCTTGAGGAAGTAAAATGTATATATGCAGAAAAACAAAAAGCTTTAATAGCCTGCATTTAATTGGATAAATAAATGAGATACACACCGAATATAAGTAAACAGCATAGAATTCTGTGTGTAAAAAAGAAGTGAGCAAGTGCTCTGAGTTTTAAACTTATACTTGCAAGTATTTATAAAAGCCGCTGTTTTATTTTGCAGTTTTGATGAAATGGCCAAATATGATCTCCCAGGAATAATAAACTTCATTATAAATAAAACTGGTCAGGAGAAATTGTATTTCATTGGACATTCACTTGGCACTACAATAGGTATGTTTTTGAGGGTCAATGTTATCGGAGTCTTACAAGAGTTCACCTTTATGTTAGAATAAAGCAACTGCTACTTATAGTGCCCTCAATTCTCTCTCCTCTGCTGGGAATAACCCTAGTACTCTAAGCAGCTGTGAGCCTGCAGTGCAGAGACTATATGTAGGACAAACCTTTCCTGGGTCTCTGGTCACAGCAGCGTATTGGCAATGGTGATGCAATTTCCCAGGAATAACATGTGTTCCAAATTCAGAGAAATAATTCTGCAGAGTAAGTTTCCAGATTCCCTCTGAGATGAAAAAGTGAAGTTTAATGCCATGAAATATGGCTGAAACATAATAAATTTGCATCAATCATCTCTTTCTCACAATCCAAATGGGATTTTTAAAAAATAAAAGGAAGGTGCTTATACTTATACTTGAACATGTTGAAAAGACATGGTTATATCTGTTTGTGGGTTGGCACACAAAGCTTACTATAATAAATCAATCGAGCTTATGTATTTAGTGTGTGATTTCATATTGTTAAATAGAAAGTAAATGTAAGCACTATGTAGAAATTTTTAAGGTTTTATAAATTGACAATTTAATTCTTAATAATTGCTCAGATAGTTTGGAAAGAAATCAATAATCTAGTTCCAAATAAAAGTTGAAAGGAACCCATACTAATAAAAGCTTTAAATGTATAATTGAACTTCCATGAAAGTTTCCAATTTTAAGGGAATAAATTACATGAAAATGTAATATTTTAATTTAGGGAAATATTTTCATTATCCACTATCATCAGTAACAAACATATTAATTAGTAGTTTATTTTGATAGGCACTTTTGAAGCTTCAGCTAGGCAGTTAGCACCAGAGAGCATATACTAGAAAAGTATCCAAAAACTCATAAGAGATCACAAATGCCACTATCGGGCAAATAATTATACTATAATATCTAACATTTATTGAGCATTTGTTATGTGTAGAGTCCTGTGTTCAGGACCTTTCCCACAGTATCTCTCTCTGATCTTCAAAACAACCCGACTATTATTATCTCCATCTTGTAGAAGAAGAAACACAAGTTCAGAACACAGATTCAAACCAGGTGTATCTGACTTCACCAATGGTATGTGTACAGATTCTGGAAAAATGGTATAGAGAAGTAATAACTTTAGTTGGTTTTTGAAAAGTGGGTAGGACTTGGACGCATCTGCAAAGAAAATAGAATTGGATTATCTGTTCTCTGTGTTACACTTAGGGCATGAAGTTTGTCAGTGAATGTTGTTTGCATTTTGGACAGAGAAATTTCTGTTACGTAAGGAGATAAGTGAGTGGTCTTTGTAGGACATTTAGGTCCTAACCCATTAAATGTTAACAGGGCTCTGCAGTGTGACCCCCAAAAATCTCATCTCCACACATTTCCAAACACCCTCTGGGAAAGTACTATTCCTGATTCAGAGTCTTTTTTATCAATTGTTCACTCAATTATTTCAGTTCCTCTTTTTCTGGCCAAGACAGTTTTAATGTTTCAACAAGTGTTTCAATACACACACACACACACACACACACAAACACACACACCCCTGGAAGCCCAGGAAGGGACTTCTGAAAACCAAATTATATGGATATTCCTCCTAGCCTACCCAGTATCATGCTGATCTCCATCCTCATAGAGATATAAAGGAGTACAATGCTACTGCTGAAAGAGCAAAGCAAATGGAGATGCCTGGTCCTTAACTGGGCCATTGAGGATGGTAGGGAAAACCTCTTTCTTTTTGGAACCAGGGAAGAGTTTGGAGGGTTGATAAACATCCAGCAAGGCACTGGGAGCAGTGAAATTTCATTCCATAGTGAGAAAGAAAACCTGTTGGAATAACTGGGTGACGCTGAAGAAAGAAATCAATTCACCTCCTGTAAACTGATTATTTACTTCTGGAAGTTCTGTGATTCATTCTGACATCTCAGAGTTAGGGATGAAATGAGAATGTTGCCAGCATTTACCCCATGCTTGGGAAGTAAGGATGCTTTCAATTCACACAGCAGTAGCTCCTCTGGCAGCCTAACCCACACCTTTCCCTTGCCAGCTACTCCATTTCCTCCAAACAGGTCAAATTGTTCATAAATAGAAAAAAATAAAATTGGAGACTTGAGAGCAGAGGAGACTGAAGGCAGATTATCTTTGCAGAATAACTCAGAAGACTTCTAGTCCATCCCCAATATGATTGCAATAGAAGGAAATATGACTAAGCAGAGCCCCGCTTTTGTTAGAAACATTACATAAGTATTTATTTTTACAAGACTGTCTTGTCTCCTGTTCTCTCAGGTTTTGTAGCCTTTTCCACCATGCCTGAACTGGCACAAAGAATCAAAATGAATTTTGCCTTGGGTCCTGTGATCTCATTCAAATATCCCACCAGCATTTTTACCAGTTTTTTTCTACTTCCAAATTCCATAATCAAGGTAGGCTCCTTTCACTTAAAGATCTCATTTTGAATCATAAATCCTTATTATTTTCAAATCTACGGTAAAGTAAAAGTAGGAAATTTAGATAAAATCTATAGAACTTAGACTCTGTGGACATGTGCTTGTCTTTGTGTGCCCGTGTGTGCACATGTCTGTGCCACAGTATCTACAGTTTCTGTAAAACAATTTACTACATGAGGTCATTAGCAGAGCTGAGTATATGTCAGAATTTCTAGCTGAGCTGAGTGCTATATGACAACAAAGATTTTTCTTGTTTTCACAAATATTTTGTTCTATTTAGTCAGGCAGGTCAATTAATTTACACTGCCCAAGTGAAAGACACTGTTACCTAAAATCATTGATGTGTCCAACTTTGATATTAGAAAAACCTAATATACTCCTTCCAATACGGGAACTTGTCCTAATTTACTAAAGCTAAGATTCCAAAGTCTAAATGTATTACAGATCAAGTATTAATTCAAATAGTTATTGGTTATTTTTCAAGAGTTGAAAAAGTCATTTGGCTGCCAATTGTAGATCTGGAATTTTATCTATTAAAGGGTTGTTTTGTTTTGTTCTCTCTTTGCTTTTGTTTCTCTAAAACGGTCATTGCCATAATGAACATAGCATTTAATCAAATTCAAATTGGCCTTTGAATTTGGGATGATGGATAAAATGGATTTGGGCCAAAATTGAAGTCAAGGTGACCAGTTAGAATACCAAAATAATTCATATGTAAGAGAATGAGCCCTTGGTTTGGGGTGGAGTTGTAGAAATGGAAAAAAAAAATATTTGTGAGCTAACACAAGGAAGAATTTCTATAGGGCCTAATGATTAGTCTGACAATAGTTTTATTGTATTGTTTACTGGGAGCACAAATGATGTAACTTCTTTATTCAAGAGCTTTTCTAGTTTATTTCAAAATGTGTTGATATCAGTTATCTTTTAATGTTTTCTATATTTGGACAGAGCAAGCAAACTAATTTGATAAATTAAAATCAGAGACAGATACATCTATCTGTAAATACATGTATGTGTTGTATGTGTTGCTCTTCCTACATAGGTCAGCGATAAGGCAAATAATGTTCCTGGCTTATCTCAGTTTCACATTTCCCACTGTCAATATTCCTGCTACTTCAATTGTGCCATCTTTGTGTCATTATCATATCTTTTCTGTTCAATGGTTCCTTCCCTTTGGTTCACCATTCTCTACTTTTCAGCCTGATAACTAGCTAATCTGAGACAGTACTCGAATGTAATATGCACATGGGTAATATGGAAAACCCCAATTGTCCCTCATATTCAAGGTATTATTTGACCTTAAGAAGAAACTCTTTTGCCTTTCTTACCAATTAATGAGAAACAAATATTGGTAAGCACTGATTGGGCAGAATACAGGGAAGTTTCACTATGGAGATGTGAATTTGGGGTTGAGGGCCTTTATTGCAATCTCCTTGTAAATAATATTTGATAATCTTCCTCATTTGGAGATAGATTCCTAAGTCACTTTTCCTCAATAATTTGATCTCCTTGACTGAATCAGCTAGTACAAATAGATCCCCAAAGCATGGCTCATTTCTAGAATGAAGGATATGTCAAGAATTCTGAAGATGATTCTTGAATTTTGTTTTTTTCCTATTGCTATTTGGGCATATTGGTGTTTTTGCTATTGACTTGAGCTCCTTACATATTCTGGTTACTAATCCCTTGTCATATGGGTAGTTTTCAAATATTTTATCTCATTCAAAGATAATTATTATTTACCTTCACAGGCTTTTTTTGGTACCAAAGGTTTCCTTTTAGAAGATAAGAAAAAGAAGATGCCTTCTACCAAAATCTGCAACAATAAGATACTCTGGTTGATATGTAGAGAATTTATGTCCTTATGGGCTGGTTTCAACCAGAAAAATATGAATCAGGTATGTGTGATAGTTATAGAGCCATTTGATACCTTAAGAAATTCCAGCTTTCCTTTGACCTATTTTGATTTATCTATATACTGTATAAATTCATGTTATTCTAAACTTTTAAAGGCAGACAGATTTTTTTTGCTTTTAAAAAATGTTTATGGGTATATAATAGTTGTACATTTTTATGGGGTACATGTGATATTTTAATACAAGCACACAATGTGAAATGACCAAATCAGGGTAATTGAGATATTCATCACCTCAAGTATTTATCATTTCTTTTTGTTAGAGACATTCTAACTTGACTCTTCAAGGTATTTTGAAATATACAATGAATTATTGTTAACTATAGTCATCCTATTGTGCATGCTAGATTTTGTTCCTTCTAACTGTATTTTTGTACCCATTAACCAATGCCTCTTTATGCTTCCCACACCCCGAATACCTTTCCCAGCCTCTGGTAACCATCATTCTACTCTCTATCTCCATAAGGTCAGTTTTTTTTTTTTTTTTTAACTCCCATATATGAGTGAGAGTATGCAGTATTTGTCTTTTTGTGCCTGGTTTATTTTACTTAATATAATGTTCTCCAGTTTCATCCACATTATTGCAAATGACATGACTTTATTCTTTTTATGGCTGAATAGTATTCCACTGCATATATATACCACATTTTATTTATCCACTCATCTGCTGATGCACACTTAGGTTGGTTCCATGTCTTGGTTATTGTGAATAGTGCTGTAATAAACGTGGAGTTACAGATGTCTGTTCCACGGATTGATTTCCTTTTTTTTTTTTTTTTGACTATATACCTAGTACTGGAATTGCTGGGTCATATGGTAGTTCTACTTTTAGTTTTTTGAGGATCACCCATACTCTTCCCCATAGTGCCTGTACTAATTTACATTCCTACCAACAGTCTGTGCAAGGGTTCTCTTTTCTCCACATCCTTGCCAGCATCCATTATTGCCTATCTTTTTGATAAAAGCTATTTTAATTGGAATTAGATGGTATTCTATTGCAGTTCTGGTTTGCATGTCTCTAATGATTAGTAATGCTGAACATGTTTTTAATGTACCTCTTGGCCATTTGTATGTCTTCTTTTGAGAAATGTCTATTCAGATTTTTGCCCATTTTTAAATCAGATTTTTTTTTTTTGCAATTGAGTTGTATGAGCTCTTTATATATTCTGATTACTAATCCCTTGTCAAATGAGTAGTTTACAAATATTTTCTCCAATTCAACAGGTTGTTACTTCACTTTTTTGATGGTTTCTTTTGCTTTGCAGAAGGCTTGATGTAATTTAATTTGTTCTTCTTTGCTTTGGTTGCCTGTGCATTTGAGGGCTTACCTCAAATTGGCCCAGACCAATATCCTGGAGTGTTTCTGCAATGTTTGTTTTTAGTAGTTTCATAGTTTCAGGTCTTAAATTTGTCTTTAACCTATTTTTATTTTATTTTTGTATATAGCAAGAGATAGAGATCTAATTTCATTTTCTGCATATGGATATCTAGTTTTCCTAGCATAATTTTTTGAGGAAATTGTCCTTTCCCCAACATAGGTTATTGGTGCCTTTGTTGAAAATTAGTTGCCTATAAATGTGTGGATTTATTTCTGGGTTCTTTATTCTGTTCCATTTCTATGTGTCTGTTTTTATGCCAGTATTATGCTGTTTTGATTACTACAGCTTTGTATCATAATTTGAAGGCAGGTCATGTGATGCCTCCAGCTTTGTTCTTTTTGCTCAGGATTTTATATTTAGCAAAACATAAAGACTCCAACAAAAAACATGCTAGAACTGAAAAACAAATTCATTAAATTTGCAGGATAAAAAATCAACATATAAAATTCAGCAGCATTTCTATATGGCAACAGCAATAATCTTTCAAAAAAAAAAAAAACAAGAAAGAAAAAAAGAAAGTAATCCCATTTACAATGGCTACACATAAGATAAAATACCTAGGAATAAACCATACCAAAGAAGTGAAAGATTTCTACAATGAAAACTATAAAACACCGATGAAAGAAATTGAAAATGACATTAAAAAATGGAAAGGTATTCCACATTCATGGATTGTAAGAATGACTATTGTTAAAATGTACATACTATCCAAAACAATCTACAGATTCAATGCTATTCCTATCAAAATACCAATGGCATTCTTCACAAAAATAAAATTTAAAAAATCCTAACATTTATGTTGAACCATGAAGGCAGATGTCTGCTATACATAGAAGATAAGTACTCAACAAGACTTGAATGTGAAGACTGGGAAAGTGAATAGGCAGCTTCATTCTTCCATTCCCTGGTGAAATTTAGGAGAATGGATGTTTTATAGTGGGTAGCAGTTTCTTACGTGTTTTCAATCAGCCATAACTTACTACAGTTAATTTGAATTTATTTCATTTGAGTATACTGCATTTAAAATGAAATCCTAAAAAAGGAGAGAAGCATGTATAAGCCTTGATCTTATTTCACATGCTCCTTCCTTTGTGGGTGACTTTTGTTTGAAATAAAACTCACCACTTAACCTGGAAAATAACAGGACAGGATGGAACAGAGATGGGAACCCCTCTTTATGAAGCAGCAGCAGTCCTGCTTTATCACCTGTTGGTTTTCTCTTATTGAGAATCCAAGAAGGAGGAAGAAGGGTTCACATCTGCAGACTGGTGTGGCTGAATAATTGTCTCTACTGTATTCCAAATAGCAGCCAGTGAGGCTGTTACAATGAAGGCAGTCCCAAGATAACTGTTCTCTACCCCTATTCTCTAAGAAGCTAAATTGTGTTAGACTGAAAACCATAAAAAAACCATTGTTCAAAGTTGGCTTGTTCAAAAGTAAAGATTTGTAATACTTTCCCTTAATTAGATTCATTATTTTCTAAGACATAGAATTATGATTACTATTTTATCTCTATAATTTTTATCTCCATGTTTACAAAGATTGAAATAACCTTTGGGAAAGAATGGCTTTTAGCTTTACATTTGCAATATTTTATTTTATTCCCATAAAAGACTAGTAAATTGGTAGTATGACTTTTAATATGTTCATTTAAAAGATGAAAAAATAGAAACTCAAAGATGTTAAATGTGGTGGCCAAGTTCACAAAGTGAATCATTAAGAACAACAGGGCCTGAACTCTGGTTTTTTTAAAATCTAATCTGTGACAGTGCACCTGAGTGTGCAAGCATGCATCACCCCCACACTTAACACATAGAACCTTTCCTAGTTACTTTGATCCATGATGACCATTACTGTTCCTTCTACCTCAAAATAAGCAAATTATCCTACAGATTCAGAGCTGGTGCAGGTTTGCTGTCAAGCAACCCATTTCATTAGTCAGCTTGTGGTTCACTCACATCCAAGTATTGACATAAATGGCATATTTATCTAGATAATTCTACCTCATTATTTTCAAATCTCCAGTTTTGTTTGCTAATTCTGTGCATCATTTTTCTCTGATTTTGAAAGGCAAAATTTATTTTGTTTGGCAATTGTTGCTGTAATATGAGTTTTATTTCCTTTAGAGTCGAATGGATGTGTATATGTCACATGCTCCCACTGGTTCATCAATACAGAACATTCTGCATATAAAACAGGTAGAGTCTTAGTCATCAAAAAACCATTCCAATTCTTATTTCCATTATATTTTAAAAAACGGAATTGACCCTGTTAACAGGCCTACCTTAAATATCTTAAGAGTTTGCTTCCAGTTTGTCCTTGCTGCCATCTTTATGCCTTGATTTCTCTGGAATTTAAGAGAAAATATTTTATGGTATAGACCAAGTAGGTGACATAAATGAATACCTTCTTAAATCAGAGTTTGTAAAATAGGCCCTGAACTGAACCAAGAGGTAAACTAGGGAAGCCTCAGGAGAACTGAGACTTCTCCAGAGGGAAGTACCTGGGATTTAACTTCTTTCTAATGAGGCTTGGCTTTCCATGAACTTTTTCTTTAAACCAAGTGGGGGTTATTGCTTGTCTTTCTGTTGAGCCCCATTTGTCATAATTGTAAAATGGTATTTACATTTTTCTGGTGATCTAGGAGCCCTATTTTCTTCCTAGCATGCACTATTTTTCTAAAATTTGCTGTTAGCTATCATGAGTCTTACCCTAACTATTCTTTTTCTAAAACACATTTGTTTCAGCTTTACCGATCTGATGAATTCAGAGCTTATGACTGGGGAAATGAAGCTGATAATATGAAACATTACAATCAGGTGAGCTATTTACAGTAACCCCAGAATGGTGAATTTGAGAAATTATTGAGTGTGGAAAGGATCCTACCTGTCATTTGGTGACATTTATACTGATAGAACTTTTGTTTTTAAAAAAGTTTAATTTTAATTTGCATTTATTTCAGAAAATTTATAAATAAAAGAATCATATACAAAGGAAATTAGATCATGTGTAATCCTTCCATCCAGAAATGACTAGATGTACTAATATTTTGGTGTATTTATTCTAATTTTCTCTGTATTATATTGCTTTTATACAACTTTTAATCTTTCTATTTTACTTAAGCTATAGTAAGAGATGACCAGTGTTACTGAGGGATCTTTTTAATTGTTTTTTCTTTTTGAGACAGAGTCTGGCTCTGTCACCCAGGCTGGAGTCAGTGGCACAATCTTGGCTCACTGTAACCTCTGCTTCCCAGGTTCAAGCGATTCCCCTCCTTAGCCTCCTGAATAGCTGGGACTACATGCACACACCACCATGCCTGGCTAATTTTTGTATTTTTTAGTAGAGACAGGATTTCACCACATTGGCCGGACTGGTCTCAAACTCCTGACCTCGTGATCCACCCGCCTCAGACTCCCAAAGTGCTGGGATTACAGGCATGAGCCATTGTGCCCTGCCAAAAATATTTTTAATGGCTGCACAATACAAATTGTTTCATAAAAATCTTTACAGCATAAATGAATATACACTTTGTAATACCAACAGAAAAATTAGAATTCCACATGAAAGTTGTATAAGTATTACCCAACATTAAAGACTTGGGTCATAAGGCATCTTTTCCCATATAGTTTTACGACATAAAAATCTGTAGACTCATTTGGCACTGTACTTTTAATTAATCCTGTCACCACCTTTCTGTTCTCACAGCCAGGGACTTGGCTTATAAGTATGAACTAAGCACATTAAATTAAATTGTTTTCAGTGTTTTCCCAGGCTAACTTATTTTAAGCTATTTACTGGCACAACCATAAATCAATTATTAATAAGTTGTTTCTGAGGATCAAAAAGTCAATCAGAGCAGCCAATTTCTCAATAATGAATTGGCTGGTTAGAGGAATAGTTCTACTAATCCTTAAAACCACTACAAGAGATAGACTGTGCATATTTTCTTTGTTTTTAAAAATCAGTTTAAGATGTGATTTTTATATACAATAACAAGTACTAATTTTACGTGTGCCATTCAATGAGTTTTGACAAATATATGTATTTGTGTAACCACACCACAATCTAAATATAGGACATTTCTATCACCTCTCAAAGGCTTTCCTGTTCCTCAGACTATAGACACAAAAGCATGTATTTGCAAATGCTAAGAAATGACTAGGAAAGAAACAATAAATGTTAAAATGCTTATCTTCAGCGAGGAGAAGAAAGAAGAAAAGAAGTACTGTTTCATGGTGGACATGAAATAGTAAGGGACTCTCATTTTGGACTTTACATGTCTGTTTTTTCCATTATTTTTAATAAACATGTTATATTTATAATTTGCTTACATTTACAAGAGAATGAAACAAAATACACACACACACTCAAGATCATTATAGTCAAGTTCTAAAGTATGTGAGAGTGTTAACGTCCTTGGAATTTATCTGCTGTTAGCTGGTCCTACTTGATAGAATGGATGCTCCAAGTCAGTCCTATTTTGTGAATTCATCTCATTTGATGGCAATTTTGATCACATTCCCTCCAAAAAAGCTGGTCTCAACAGTTTGCCCTCTCCTCAAGTTTGCAGCACCATCTCTGTTCCCACTCTATGTTTTATTGAGTATAAGAGGATTAACCCATGTAAACTCCATGACAGTAGGGATTTTTCACCGTTTTATTTTCACCAGTGTTTTCTCACCTGGAAAAGTACATGAAAATTACTGGACCCTCAATATCTATTTGTTGCATGAAGGAAACTTCTTAACTTTTATCTACCTCAAAATGTCTCTATCTTCTTGATTCTCTCCTTCCTTTCTCTATCAGAAAATGATGGTCCTCTTATTTTTTAAGTTATCCCAGTCCTATGCCCTTGATCCCATCTCTTCTCACTTTCCCTTTTCCCTGGCTCCATTCTCTTGTCCCTTAAAAAAAACAAGCAAGACCATCAATTCTTTCAAGTTATCATTAGGTCACTCTGTTCTAATCAACATATTTTCAGTATTGAAGAGGGCTTCTTCCACTCACTCCTGAACCTTGTAAAATGTAGTTTAGGTCTTCATCTTTTTATTACAGCTACCCTATTTAAAGTCACCCATGGCTTTTAATTGCCAAATTAAGTGGTCTATTTTCCCCTTTTGAAATGTGTTATGTTAGTTACCACAGTCTCCTTGCTACTCAGTCCCCTGACTTGGACTTCCATAACACAATGATCTCTGATTTTTCCTTCTGTTTGTGATTGCTCCTTTTGTCCCAGGCACTGACTACTCCTCTTCCCACCACTCTGAAATGATTAACATTCCACAAGGAGTCCTCAAAACTCTCTTTCTTCCTTGGAGATGTCAGCCATACCCATAGCTTCAATTTGGAGCATTTCTACTGTTGTCTAGATTTTTTTCAGGACTTACCTTCAACCTATTCTTTTTTTTTTTCAGTGACACTTTTCCTTGCTTTAATATTTGTTGTTTTTTTCTGCTTTTGAAATGAAGGTTCAATTACAAAATACCAAACTACACTCAAAAGAGTGTGTAGAAAAAGCCAGCCATTGGTGCAGCATGGAGAAGCCCACAAGTAAGGACAGATAGCAGCAGCAGGTGGTGAGAGGTGGGAGGTGATGGAAGCAGTGTTTACAGATGTTCACAGGAAGCTTAACCTATCCAACAGGTTGTGCCCTAATGTTAGCACAGGTTAGACTAGTTCCTACTTTGCTGGGTGGTCTCAGTGTGTTTGGGTTCAGATTCTACACAGCAATACAATTTCTTCCAGTTAAGAGTTCTTGGTTTGCACTGATCACAGCATGATTGGAGGGTACTTGACCAGTCTTGTTAGTTTTTCAAAATGCTGTCATAGACCTGATAGATGCATTGAGAGACTTCAGGAGCTCTACACTTCTTGACAGTGTATAATTGGGGTTTCCCGGCTGGATATGTAGCTCGGCCAAAATCCAAGGTGATCCAACTGACTGTTGCCCATACAATAATCTGAAGACAGACCTCTGAGAAATGACCCTTCCTTGTTGCCCTAACTTTCAAAACATGTCCAGATTTCCTAGTCTGACATTCAGACCTTGATTATCTGCCTCCAAGTTTATATGCTACCATCTTCCTTTACATATTCTTTTCCCCAGGTATATTGGAAAGCTTGCCATTTCTGATCACAGCCTACAAACTCTTCCTGCTTCCCACCCACCCCCATTTCTGCCTGTCAAAATGCAACCTTCCCTCAAGAGTCATTTCACATGACCCCTCTTTTTATGAAAGAGAAATAATACCTACCTTCAGGTAGAAATAATTTTTTGTCTTTATTTTCATTTTATTTTGGGAGTGTTTATGACATTTAACATATCATACTTTGTATACAAATACTTGTTTAGCTATCTTGCTTTGTGCCCTCTTTTGCGAACTTCTTGAAGGTAGAGACCATTGTATGTTTTCTTCCTATGTCTCTTGGTACCTAACAGAACTATGGCTATCGTCCATATTTATTTAGCAGCCTTTGTAGTTATTGCTTTGTAGTTATTCCTCTCACGAATGCCTTTCCTTTCTCTCCCACAGATTCATCCCCCTATATATGACCTGACTGCCATGAAAGTGCCTACTGCTATTTGGGCTGGTGGACATGACATCCTTGTAACACCCCAGGATGTGGCCAGGATACTCCCTCAAATCAAGAGTCTTCGTTACTTTAAGCTATTGCCCGATTGGAACCACTTTGATTTTGTCTGGGGCCTCGATGCCCCTCAACGGATGTACAGTGAAATCATAGCTTTAATGAAGGCATATTCCTAAATGCTATGCATTGTGTTTATTTTTCAATCAAAAGTTGCTTCCAAGCCCATAAGGGACTTTAGGAAAAATACTAACCAACAATGACGTTGTCCTCCAGCACCCTGGGGGAGAAGCATAATGAAGTTTGTTTTCCAAGTTCATTGTGTTAGTGTTAGTTATGTTTAGAGACATCTTTGCATGGGACCATCTACAGGTCCTTATAAACCATGTGGCAGATTGGGCAAAAAGATAAATAAGTTGCTATTCTATTTGGTATTTAATGCTAATTAAATTATAATTTTAGTGTATACCATGAAGTTGAGAAATGTCTGAAATTTCAAAGGAACAGTGAAATTCCATTAAGGTGCTATATGGAAACCTCTATGGTCATTTTATTTATATGGGTTGCTAAGGCAATGGATAGAGTGTGGGATTAGGAGGTGGATCTGTAACTTCTTTACAAAATTTTCTTAGGTACCCTGAAGATGTACTAGACATTTTAACTTTTTTAGGTATTTTCAACATCAGAAATTCAAAAAAGTCCCCAAAGATTCTTCCAGAGAAGTCATCGCCTCTTATAATCTTATCCCTGGCTATCTGGGTAAATGAATTCTTGAGCCCATTATAGGATACATGTATAAAATCTTCCTCATTGCAGCAGAAATAAGTTGTGCAGCATCTATAGATCAGTATCATTTTATAATCACAGGAAGTCTTGTTTAGCACATAATGCCCCCTTACAGGCCTTGTGTTCTTTGAGGGGTTTGAATATTCCATGAAAAACTGACAGATAGGAAACTGACAATGAAAGGTTAGGCTAAAGATGGAAGTAGAAACTACAAGGCTAGATAGTCTCTAAGCATTAAAGATTTTCTTCTTTCATCTTAAAAGTGGTGGAAAGCCACAAAAATAATTTACCTAAGGGAAGTCTGATCACCATATTTTTGTAAATATCACTTTGGCTGCTGCATAGAAAATGGATTAGAAGATGACAACAAAAGATGCAGAGCAAGTTTGTAAATCTGATCAAGTGTTCTGGTGCAGGCTGATATCCTTATTCTGTGGTCTCTAAGAGAGATCCTTGGAAAATCCAGAGCCAGCTCCATAACACTGTCCTGCCCTGCTGGTAAATCTACAAGCTGCTGGCCCCTGGAGCCATTCTTCTCTCAAAACTAGCATTCATTAATTTAATGTGTATGTATTGATGGGGAATAATGGTCACTATGAAAACCATGTGGTAATATGGAAAAATACCCATGATCTAATGTTATGTGATGGGAAGAAAATGAAACTGATAGAACTATGTGATCCCAAATATGTACAAATATTAAAACAATTATATGACTTTATAAAATATTTGTATAAAATAAAAACTGAAGTCATATAAAAAATAAAATTAGTTGTGTCAGTGTAGTAACATGGTGAGTGATTTATACTTAAAAATTTTTAATATAGTAATGATATAATGTTACAACTTATCTAAATCTCACAAACTTAATACTCAGTAAAGGAAGATAGACATAAAAGATGTAGGCTAAATAATTGATGGCTCTAGAAGCCTTAAAAAGTTTATTTTTAGGAGGAGAATCCTGCATTGGAGGCCTCAAGGGTCCATAAAAATGTCCTAATACTAGAGCTAGCTGCTAGTCAGATTAATTATAATACATTTCATTATTTTATCTGAAACACCAAGATCACTTCCAAGAAGAATAGAGTCTAGCAATGCTTTACTGATGGGGAACTTGGCCACATACTTGTAATATGAATTTTTGGATATGTTGACAATGTTTCTCCTTTTATTTTTTTTACTTATACAAAGCAAGAAACTTGGCTTACAACCTTGTAACAGACTTACCAGATTACTCTAGTTTCTTGAACCTCAAGATCCCATTACTATTTTTAACAGAACGAGGTAAATAATAACATTAATGTAATTCAGTACAAATTCATGTCAAATGTAAATTCTGACTCAACTTTGGTGAATTTCCTTCAAATGGTATAATCAATTTCAGAGAGGCAAAGTCTCAAATGATGGCCTTTCTGAGACTCATTAACCGAAGAACAAGGAAAGTGTTTCACCATCAGGGATTTGTTCAACTTTAATCACCTCTACATTCTCCTCTCATAGGAAGGTTACTCACATCTTCCAAAGTGTGACCACAATACCACCATTTTTGAAACATTTTCTCTGAACTATATGCCCTAGAATTACTGTTCCTTCTTCTAAATCACTTTTTATTATGTTTCCAAATTATGTTTTTGGAGAGTGTTGTGTAAGTCTACCTCCCTAATAAATCTTAAGTAGCTTGAAAACAGAAGAAATTAGATATAGAACTGTCCATTACCACACTAATTTCACTCTTGCTATTCCTTTATGGTCCATAACCACCACTATCACTTCCAGCTCTGCTTGAACTTGATCCACAACCACTTATCTGTTCTCTGTCACTATAATGTCTTATAAATAAAATCATGGAATATGTGGCCTTTGGATATTGGCTTTTTTCACTCAGTATATGTCCTTGAGATTGATTGAACTTGTTGTATATATCGTTTGTTTCTCCCTATTGCTGAGGAGCATCCCATGGTATGCATGCACCACAGTTTGTTTAACCATTCACTCACTGAAAAACATGTGGGTTATTTCCAAGTTTTGGCTTTATCTTTTTGACTTTTCACTGCTTAATGACATGTCTTGAAAATAAAAACACTCAGTTCAATTAATTTGAATAAGTCCCACCTAAAGTTAAGTTTTCTGTGCTAACACCTTCTGTCATCTGTACACTGTCTGAAGAGAAAACATGTTACTCAAATCAGAGTTCCCATTGACTTGACTACAGAATCCTTCACTCATATTTTAATTTGACATTTAGAGATTGCAAAACAGTGGTGTGGTTCTCATTACATATTAGAGTTCTCATGCGATTTAAGAAGTGCTTTGAAGTAGGGTGAAAACAGATTGCTGGTATTTAAACCTTGATAGACTATGAAGTCTTTTTTCCAGCCATTGTCAAGATGTGACATGCCTTTAGCTCTGTCAAAACCTGCAACAGCATCATCATATCTCCCACAGAGCCAAACTGAAAATAATAATCATAGTAGTAACAATAGTATACAGTCATAAAAATGTATGTGAAGCATTAATAAAAGCACCAACAATTTTTTAGTGTATAGATATAAAAAGGTAAATTCTCTAAAAACAGTAGGCTTTCTATGGAGTACACCTTCAAGAAAGTTTCATAGTTCTCCTCCATTCCATGTCCAACAAGATTGTCCATAAATACCATCTATGGAGGAATTCTGGAATCAAATCCTTCTTTTTGTACTTTCTACCCATATTTGCCATTTTAGTTTGTGTGTGAATTTCTTTCCTTAACAAAGCAATCAACTTAGCTAAGAAAGATTGTTTATTTGGGATACAATGTACCCTTAATAAGCTTAATCAAAATTGGCACTTTTATAGTATTTGATAGCACAAAAGGGTGACTATAGTCAATAATTGTACATTTAAAAATAACTAAGAGTATAATTGGATGGTTTATAACACAAAGGATAAAAGTTTGAGGTTATGAATACCCTATTTACCCTGTTGTGATTATTATACATTGTATGCCTGTATCAAAGTATCTCATATACCCCATAAATATATATATATATACCTACTATGTACTCCCACAAAAATTAAAAATTAAAAACAAGATAAGCACTTAAAAAATACCTTCCATATCCTGCCACTCTACTCCTACCTCAAAGAAAAGATCCCTGGAAACTCTAGGTAATGAAAACCTGGTCCTAGACTCTGTGAAAGCATGACATCATCAGTGTGTGGTTCAAAGCGTTCTGAACATTCAAAACAGAAGCAAACACATCAGTATGAAGATGAAGCCAAGGGAAGATTACTGACCACATACTCCACAAGACTTGTCTCAGGTGTACATGGAACCTGAGAATGTTTAATGTTGTAATGAGATACTTATTCATATTGCAAAGTAACACATGTGTATTTTCATAATTATAAAAATGCAAATGTCATAAGTGTAGTGTGATAGTAGCTTCAGGAGGCTTTTTTGGCATTGGCATAATACATATATGTATTTCCATAGTTATTTACATTCATCTAATTTTAACTTTGTCTTCTACTTTTTTAATATACCTCTTAGCCATTTGGTATGTTTCAAGTAATTTTTTTCAGGAAGAGATATGTGTTGAATATTGTTTGCGTCCTTGAGTGTCTGAGAATGTTTTTTTGTTGCCTTAACACAAAAGGTTAAAACATCTTTCTACCACAAAATTCTGTAGACATTTTTCTATTTTCTTCTGGAGTTTAGCATTACAACAGAGGTGTGTAAAGTCACCTTAGTTTTTATATACTTGTAGGTAACCTGTTGTGGTTTTTTTTAGAAAATAATTAACTTTCTGCTTATATACTTGCTTTATATTATTATGGTTTTGTTTTCATCTCTATAATGAAAAGAACTTAGCAAGCATATGTTTTCACAGGTATCCCCCTTGATTTTAATTTTGCAGTGAACTCTTTCAGTCTGCATTTATATGTTTCTTTAACCCAAGTTTTCTTCTAGCATGCCTTTGACTATTGATGTGTCTATTCCTTTGTTTTAGTTCTTTGTTTTAATCTCGTCAAATAATCTGTTACCTATATGTTTCTTCAGTGTCTATCATCTTCTCTGTCATTGTTTCTATTCTTTGTCTTTTTCTCTGACCTGTGGGCTTGGTAATCAAGTTTTTCTCAGAATCAATAACATAATTCTATGCAATTCTGTGCTTTACAGCCTCCAGTGTTTTTAACTAATAATTTTTAGTTTTTTTCAGTTTTTCTTTATCTTGTCCAAAGTTCTTTATTCATCAAACTATTGTATTTTTATTATGAACAATTGCAGACCTGCAAAACCATAAAAAATTCATTACATTGAACACCTATATTTACTAATAGGGTTTGGAAATTAAACATTGCAAATGAAATTTGTCTCATTGCATCAATTTTGGTACATTTTTCCAGGATACTGTTTGTTTCACCTAAATATATGTATCTTTCTACCTATGGATATTAATATATATATAAAATTATACATATCTGTACAGATATTTCTGGATATGTGTCTGTACATAAAATATTACATATGAAAGCCATCTTTTTAAAAATCTTTTTTCTTTTTATTTCACACCATATTCTTTTTATTTCAGTATATTCTTGTTTCTTATATTTTATTCTGAGTTTTACAAAAACAAATCTTAGCATTAGCTGTTCTAAAAGATGAAAGTAATCCTGCAAGAAGATGCAATATTTTTTTCAGCTGTGATTCACATGTGATCAGGCTTTAGTGGTAACCACATCCCTCCTTAATGACCTTTGGAGATCATCCACCATTTCACCATAGACTGGAAGCCGTATTTCTCAGCTTACTACACATTTTCTTCCCTTTCCAGAATGGGAAAAGCTTGTGATTGGGAGTCAGGTATCTTAATTTCTAAAAGCAAGAATCTGTATCTGTTTAGTTTATTTGTTTTACCTTGAGTGAGTCATATTTTCTGGGCCTCACTGTCTTCTACCATAAAACAAAAGAATTTCATTAGATGATTTTTTTGTTGTTGTCTGCAAATAAGCATCTTATCATCAAATAGCTCAGCATCAGAACAAGATTCCTAATTCCAAAAGAGTTTTATTTACATAATATTATATTGTGAGATACATATTAGAAGAATCTGACACTATGTCTAATTCCAGTTTCTCTTCTGCAATTGGGTAACTTGTTTTGATCTACAAAGTATAAAATCTCATTCCTGTAATCCCAGCACTTTGGGAGGCCAAAGCAGGTAGATCACTTGAGGTCAGGAGTTCAAGACCAGCCTGGCCAACATGGTGAAACCCCACCTCTACAAAAAATACAAAAAATTAATCAGGCATGGTGGTGCATGCCTGTAATCACAGCCACTCAGGAGGCTAAGGAAGGAGAATCCCTTGAACCTGGGAGGTGGAGGTTGCAGTGAGCTGAGATTGCACCACTAAACTCCAGCCTGGTGACAGAGCGAGACTCCATCTCTAAACAAATAAATAGTATAAATTTATCTCATGCTTATTAATGCTGTCCATGAAATATAAGTATTAGTTCCTTTTCAGATAGTGCTTTATATTTATACTAGTGGCAGATTAAAAGACCTATTTTATAGTGACATGGAAGCCAACTACAAGCAAAACACATAGTCATCTTCACTTACAGAGGCAAATCCCTCTTAATACAGAGAAAGGGACTTTATGTCATTATGTCAGGCAGATCAGTCCAGGGATTTCATTCAAAAATAATACTTTATACTCAATAATCCTGTGAGAGAAATTAATGACTCAGAGTAAACAGAAAATCAAAATTAGCCCTTGGATCTTGAATAATTTAATAGCCACGGCCTTTTGATGAATTGTAATTAATGCTCTAAAGTAGCCACTATTTCTCAGAATGATGTACCAGAAGAATAAGAACTTCAATAATTACAGAGTAGTTTAGATTTATTTTGTGCAAGTTATTCGTTCATCCAGTACTCCACAACTAAAGCTATTATCTGGGCATACTAAAGATTTATAATAAATTGAGTGCCTACTATATGCAAGGCACCACGCTGGGTACTGAAAACGTGGTAGTAACAGTACTCCTCATCAGGCTGTCTATGTGTTATCAGCCTGCTGAATAATGGAACATTTGGATCAGAATAGCATATACTGAGACCAGGGTACGAAAGATATCTGGCTTAAGTACGCAAAAGAGGAAATGGTAAATAAGATATATTTTTTTCCTTGCCCTTACTCATATCTGATCAGAGTATTCAATGCATTCTACATAAACTCTGGATTTAGGCAGATGAAAATTACCATCATCCTTCTTTTGACAGATGCAAGTGCTCAGTCAAATGTAACTCTTCATACGTACTATTAATTCAAGAGAAATTATCTCTGGCTTTTGCAGGGGAAACAGAAGGGTTCAGAAACTCCTTCTCTGAAGATGGGATCCATTTTTAAAGGCTTCGACTCTGCTTTCTTTGCTGATAAAGTTCTTCAGGAGATCATGATCCATTTATGCAAAGCCCGAAATTTGTTACTATAGTCAGATGGTTTATGCAAAACCTGAAGCAGAATTCTTCCAAATCACAGGTGTCATACTTCACAGCAGCCGAGAGCAGAGTGATTGCATTCTGCTCACAGATGCCTTGCTTGCTAGTTTGTTGGCAGAATTTTTTCAAATGATTTTCTTTATAAAATGTAGCCAAGTCTAGAAATCCTACTGCTTTCTCAGGAGAAAGACTGATGCTGTCTGTGTACAGGTATTCCAGGAAGGCCCAGTAAACAGAGTACGAAAATTTTTACATTATTTACATTTTTATAATATAATCCTCATTGCCTTCCAACAGTGAATGAAAATGCTCACATACACCAAATTTGGGGAAGGACTTTATGTGCATAAATGTACTTTCCATCGACCAGTGTCCAGGTTGTCAGATTCCTTCTTTAGTGACTCAGCCATTGTGAGGTGGGGTTCCACAGAGACGAGGTGCCATGTGATGGCAGGAGCAGCAAAGCAGGCAAATGTGTCATCACTGCAGAAGTGGGTGAGGTGAGGGAGTATCACCAACTGGCCCTGGCACTGGCCCCACATGTACGCATGTCCACCCTGGGTCTTGGCAGCAGATATGTGGGAAGAGTGACAGACTGCAATCTCTATAATCCTGTCCTTTTCCACAATGATGAAGGTAGGACAGGAATGGTTGCTTTTATTGCCAGTGCCCAACTGCCCATAATTGGCACCCCAAGGATATGCTTGGCCTTAATCTGTTAATACTAACATGTGTCTGTAGGCACAGGCAGCCTTCTCAGTTCCACTGCCACCATGGAGCACACCTGTCCATGTGCTGTGTTCACAGCCTCTTTATTCTATAAGTAGCCAGTGACTCTTTGAGCCACTGGCTGATTAACTGTTAATTCAGCTCTTACATGCCTAGAATTATTATAACCTCAGGTAAATACCTCTCCATCAGATATCAGCACCAAAGAATGATGAGACTCACAGGCAACTTAAATGACTTGTTTGACAAATTAGTGGAGAAGCCATGATTAGTTGTCCCAGTGCCCAGCTGGCTATAGGCTTTATGACCCCCAAGGAAAGACTTCTTTTGTTGCAAGGACAATGTGTATACCACTCCCACAGCTGAGGCTGGCTATCTTTCTGCCACTTAAAGAATCCAGTCTCTGAGGTTTGATGGTGCTCTGGATGTTCCCTGAGCCCAAACAGTCACAGCAGTTTGTGCCAGGCACAAAAATCTCATCACTTAATGTAGGATATAAAACTTCATAATCAGACTACCAAAATCACAAGCCTGATAAATTAACTGCAGTTCTTCCTCAGAAAAAAAGCTAAAAAAAAAAAAAAAAAAAAAAAAAAAGGCCACTATCCCACATCTGACTTATTCTAAGATGACAGAGTAGCCTGTATTGACTTTCAGGGATTTCCTACCATTATAATATTTTGTACGTAATATAGTAATTTTATTGCTGATTCTGTGAATCCATTCATTTATCTTATGACCTTGCCACTTTCTTCCTAGAGAAGATGAAGTTCTTCCATATGGACTCAGTCTTGGGCAGTTCCTTGGTCAACTTTTCTCTGGAATTGGAGAGTTCCAAATTACTGTGAAGAGCAGACTTCTCAAGTCTCAGCTCCACTGAAGAACGTATGATCTGCTAAGCTGATCGTTACAAATTTCTGGAGCCTAGTGTTCAGTTATCTTTAATCCTGTCCTTTTTAGTTCCTTGTAAAGTCGTCTTCTAGAACAAAGTTAATGTGACTCAGTGTAGCCTGAGCCATGGCTACTCTGCTTCCTGGGTCACTGTTACTGCCTGGATTTTATTTTTAACTCTAAATATTAGTGAGTCTAGCTATATACTGATCTGTCCAATACAGTAGCCACTAGCCACATATGGCTATATTAATTTAAATTTTAATTAATTCAAATCAAATACATTTAGTCCTCAGTCTTAGTCACATTTTACGTGCTTGATACTTCATGTAACTAGTGGTTATGGCACATATATGAAATATCTCCATCACTGCTGTCTGTTGGACAGTTCTGGATAAAGCTCTAGGAAGAAGCCGCTGAGTGAGATGGGATAATCTACAGCTGAAGCAGGACCCATTGACACAGAGCTTGATTAGTTCAATTAGTTTCAGACTGTGAGAAGCACCTAAGGCAAAAGCCTCTGAAATCAGTTTATTGTAGGGGAAGCTTATCAACATTGCAACCAGACAGCACTTAAAAAAATGTCTGCCACTTACAAGCTACATGATCTCAGGCAAGAAACTTAGTCTCTCTGAGACTGTTTGCACTTTTGAAAAATGGAAATAAGAAAACCAGCCTTATCACTTTAGCATTAATAGTATAGTAGCACCTAAAGTGTTGGTGATGATGAGGCCCCCACCCTAAATGCTTCTTGAGAAATTCTTGGCAAAGTTTCTGAAGAAAAACTATCTTCACCATGAAGTTTCCTGATCTTCTCTATTCTCATTCTATTCCATCCTCTGCTTCCAACTAAAAGGATCAGCTCTCTGTCTGAACACCATAGCATTTTATTGTTCTTTTTTCTATGGATCCATCCTTTTTCTACCTTTAACTGCTCTGATGTGTAGTCCTCTACCAGAGAGGGGCCACATGAATGCAGGGACTTGCCTTAACTCTCAGCAGACCTTGCAAGGAGATTTGCATATAGCCAATGACCAATATACAATGCCCCAGAGATTTTCCATTGTCAATTTTTATTTTTCATGAATAAAAAGGATAGTACCTCTCCCTGTCTTACTGGTTCACCCTGTACCCCTGTAGAGAATGAACTATCAAAAGAAGCAGAAAGAAAATAGTATCACATTCCTCAAGAGAGGCCTCATGAAGAGCTAAGGAAGGGAGCATTGTCATCCCTAAACAACATGACTCTTCCCTAATCTTAAGTAGAGCAGTGTTCTCCTATGGCAGTATTTCCCAAACTTTCATCATTCACATTCCTCATTCACAATGTTTGCCAAATCTGCATGCTACCAATAATATTGTTTATTTAAAAGTTTCAAAATTGATTCACTAATTCACTTTTTAAAAGAAATGTTATGCAACTATACTATAAATAAGAAAAAAAAATAAAGTATCATTTGCCAAAACTTGAAGGTAACCATAACATAATAAAAAGGAGATGACTGATAATAAAATAGATAGATGCCATGACTAGCCAGTGCACCTGAGTTTAATATCTGCCTTCTTTTTGTTAAATGTATGCTGTTTGTTTGAAAGGGAGATCAGCAAGTGCTAGAAACAATGACATAAACAAAACTAGACTTCCTCCGTGATGTGCTCAGAATACTGAAAGAAATTTGATAGGGAGACTGTAATAGGATGAATAATGGCCCCCAATGATATCCACATACTAATCTCAGGAACCTGTAAATATGTTACCTTATATGGCAAAAGAAACTTTGCATATGTGATTAAATAGGGATTTTGAAGTGAGGAGCTCATCCTGGGTCATCTGGGTCAGCCCAGGGTAATCACAAGGGTCCTTATTGAAGAGAGGCAAGTAGGTCAAAGTCAGAAAAAGGAGACGATCTGACATAGGAGTGATATGCTGGGGCCAAGGAATACAGGCAGTCTCTAGTAGCTGGAAAACACAAGGAAATGGTTTTTTTTTCCTGGTCTCCAGAGAAATATAGCCCCATCAACACCTTGATCTTAGAATTACGATCTCTAGAACGTAAGAGAATAAATTCATGTGCTGTTTAAGCCACTGAGTTTGTGGAAATTTGTTACAGCAGCAAGAAGAAATGAATACAGAGACTAATTGGCATACCATGTTATTCAAGGTCATATAATATCATGTATCAGCTAAAACCTTCCATAGCCCCAGTGATGTACACCTACACATGGGGACACTGCCTAATGAACGCCAATAGGCAGACAGCTATAGAACAATTTAGGCCTGAGGCAGTAAAGCCGGTTGCTAAGGTGATGGCTGATTATAGGGAAAGCTCTGCATGGCTAACGTCCTGTTTCCTCCACTACTTTAGCTTTCCTTTATAGTATAGCAGCTGATCTGAGGAAAAGCCATTCCAGAATCAGCCCTCCTTCAACAAATGGACTCTGCATTTAGGTAGGTCATGCCTATGGCTCTTTCCACTCCTAAATTGAACTATTGTTCTGTTAGATTAAAATAGATTTGGCAATACTTTCTTAAATTAAAAAAACTTATTATACTTTGTCTAATTATAAAAATAAAATCTGCTTATTATAGCCACTTTAGAAAATAGAAACTAACAAAAAAAATAAGTCAATTTCGTTTTCACCCTGAGAAACCTACTTGGTTAACATTTTGATAGATTTCTCTCTGGTCCCATTTCTGTTCATGTCGATTTATAATTTAAAAAGTATTCAATAAATATTATTTAGCAGCCTTCATTTTCCCTGTTAAAACATATCATGAACGCTTTTGCACTACCTATAATATACCTCTATATTTTTGTAATGACTGAATAATATTTTGTTGTAGATATGAATTATAATTTCTGCAATCAGCTCACTCACATGGATATTTATGCTACTTCTAATTTTTCACTACTTCCTTATAAATACTTTGGCTCACTACAGATGGCTCCTAAAAATAAATTTCTGAGTTAGGAGTATTTAAATTTTTTACACAAATTGCCAAATTTCCCATCAGGGAGTTACAAAAATTTATCTATAAAAAAGAATGATTGTAAAGGGAATTAATTACAAATTTTGGTAAATATAAAAGGAAATAAGTGGTAAGCTTTTGGGGGGGAAAGAAAGAAAACCTTTTATTTTGTATTCTTATGTTAAGCCAGAGAACCTGCTTGCCTTCCTCTTGACCTAACAATCTACTGGAGGAAAGAGGGAAGAAAGAGATGCTTGGAAATGGAGTAACTTCTTAAAGTAGGAAAAAATAAGTGAGAAAATTTTCTCCTAGAACATCCAGATGAATTTAAAAACACTGCTATGGCCAGGTGAGCTGGCTCCACCTGTGATTGCAGCACTGTGGAAGGCCAAGGCAGGGAGATCGCTTGAGCCCAGGAATTTGAGACCAGCCTCCTGGGCTCAAGAAGCAACATGGCAAAACCTGTCTACAAAAAACACAAAAATTAGCCAGGCATGGTGTCATGCACCTGCAGCCCTAGTTAGTTGGGAGGCTGAAGAGGAAGGATCACATGAATGTGGAAGATCGATGCTGTAGTGAGCTGTGATCACACCACTGCATTCCAGCCTGTGCAACAGAGTAAGACCCTGTCTCAAAAAAAAAATACAGTAAAAATAAAATCACTACCAGTATCAGTGTTTTGGGGTGTCAGAAAGGTGTAGTGGATGGGGACAAATCTCATTATGGCAAAATGTAGGAAGTCTCTTAGCTCTGCCTATTTCAAAATTCTCTTGGTACATAGCCAACCAAGGATAGGTGTGATGATTTAATCAATGCAGAGAATCAATCTGTGTAGCCTTAAAGTACATTTATGCTTTGGCTGTCTACACAGATTTCTAGATGGAGAACATCCAGATCATTCACTTGCTAAGTACTGACATGGAAAAGCCCATAGCATCCACAGCAGCTGAGCACTGGGCCAGCTTCAGCTAAACCCAGCCCCATAAACTGTACTTACTACAGAACGTGGTCTATTGTTGAGATTGCCCGTTCCAGGATTTTTATTTTAATATTTAGATATTTAATATTTAAAATATTAATATTTTAATTAAAAATGAGATAGAAGATTTCTAAGTAATTGGCTTTACTTTTATTTTTTTTTCTATCTCAACCCTACAAAATGACGTTCATCCTAATAATAACAACAAATAGTGACAACATCTTAAGTAGCTTCTGTACGCCAGATACTGTGCTGTGCATCTCACACATATATTTTACTTAGGCTTTACAATAGTGCTGTGAGGAAGATGCTGTTATTATTAGCCATTTATGAGTGAGCAATCTGAAAATCAGAAATGTGTCCAAGGGCCCATAGCTGGTGAGAGTCAGAGCTGGAATTTGAACCCAGGTCTGTTGAATTCTACTCTTCTCTACTATATCTTCTAAGTGAGACTCTCTACTAGGTGACCCTGAGCTTTTAGGCTTCAGCTGGGATTCCCAGGCCCCAAAACAAATCTGCACATCTTTTGCCTGCCCCTCTAGTGGCCCGGGGAAAAAAGTTTTAAAGAAACCCAATGACAGCTGGAGTCTTGGAGTCTTCTAATACCCAATTGTTCCATCTTTCCTTAGGTATATTACAGATTTGAAGGGGCGGGAGAGGGGGAAACAATTTTCTTGTATATCTTTAAGGACACTGTTTTTTAAATTGTCTATAAAGTTTCTGGATTTTTTGTTGTGCGTTTTATTTTTTTTGGTATGTATTAATGTGATTAAGAATAGGCTCCATTTCCTCTGGTGGAAAAATATGCCAGACATCACAGACAATTAAATAAGTATTCTGGGTCAGGAGCTTTTCAGGGAAAGCTTCTGGGAACGGTATATGTCAACATTAGTGACAGGTCAAGGTAGGCAACATACCTATATGTTCTGGAAACGGAGCTGAGAATCCCAAGGCCTCAATCCAAAAGCCAGAATGCGTAAGGAGAGGTAATCTCTGAATACAGAGACACTTATCATTTATTTCTTTTAAAGGGCAAGAGTGAATATTGCTGGGATGTCTCCTGAATGCTCTGAGGTTCTTGAAAGGGCCTCTTCTTACCCTACTTGCTCTCTCTCCTCTCTCTTCATTTCCTTCTGCCCCTTGTTCGCCTTGGCCTCTGTCATGCTGAAGCTGATCTTAAACATTTGGGCAAGTTGTTTCCCTTTTCTTGGCCCAAATTTACTCATCTGACCTGCCAGGGCTTTTTCAGCCTCAACACCATACAGTCCTGTAATGTGATCACTTTAAAAATCAGAGCAGGACAACAGCAGAGTTGCACAACATTCCCCTTCTGCCCCACACCAGCCATGGAAATCGCAGTGCCTGCTTGCCTTTTCAGTGTCTGGGTGATTCTCCCGCCATGTAGTTCCCCTCTTCTTAAGGGTTTGTGCTGCTTCCTAGCTGATCTTAAACCCTAAATTTGGAAGCCGCACAAGCCTGACTTCCCTCTAAGTACTTCAGGACTAAAATAATCCCCAGCCATTTCTTTCCTTCCTACATCAAAATTTCCAAAATCACAAAGGCCGAAAATATAAGTAGATATTTTCTAATTTTTTAAAAGGACCTAGATATAATGTCAGAGGAGAGAAGGATTATAGAAACCAACTTACCCAGTGACATTTTTCGAAGCAAAAAATCTTTTCAAACAAAAAATACTGCAGAAGCTCCAACACACATAAAATAAATGAATCGCAGTAGTATACATTTATCATATACAATTCAAATTTATGACCTTCACATATTACAAAGTACAGCGATAAGGGGGAAGCTACCTTAGTAATCCACAAAATTAGAAATGGGCTTACAAATAACAGAACTTCAGGTATATCCACCTAGACTTACACTGTGGTGCTCTGTTTTATTTGACTATACGATATGATAGAATCTGCACAGATGATAGTTGAAGTCATAGCTGTTTTTAAACAAAAGTTTTAAAAAACTTCAATTATCTTGTATAAGATAGCAGAGAAAGTTTTACTTGAAAGTTCTGACAGTGAATATGTGGCTACTGATGTTTTGCAATTTGATAATAAATATACACTTTGGGATTAAAAGTGAAGCAAAATGCATCTATATGCGGCATTAGGTGATTCACAGCATTTTCCAATTGGAATTCTGCATACCAAATCCACGTGATCTTATTCTCTAGTCTTTGCTATATTTGTTTGTTAAATGCAGACTGGTTTTATGATGCCTAATTAATATTTAAACCCACTTTGAGATTAAAGAAAACTGAACCAACATAAACTATCATTAGCTGTGATAGAAATGAGTCACCAGCATGGGTGTGTCTTCAACCTCTGTAGTTTCTCCTTACACCATTTAAAAAACTCAAAGAGGTCATGGTTAGTATGAGTTATCATTTTACTACATTTTTGATGTGGTGAATATAGGAAAATCTTTAACACTAGAAAAACCAGTCTTCTTTATTTTTATTTTTAGTTCCTTCACTATCTTACTGCAGACATAAATCTTTCAGTTTGTGAGACCAAATTCTTCTCTGGGGAAAGAAGCCAAGCTGGGAGAATTTGCACTATGGGGATTAGAGCATCTCTTCCTGCAGGTAGCAAGCCTGTGAGTGTGGCACAGCACTGACTCCCACACTCAGCTCACCCTCAGAATCATTTGATTCACCTGATAAAAATACAAAGTCCTGGGCCCCAAACCAGGAGTCTCCAGTGGGTCTGGAGTGGGACCTGAAATCATTTCCATTAATTTGGTGCTTCTGATGACTCTCTGACTTTTTTTTTTTTAATATGAAAGGTAAAGTCATGATTGAAAATTTGTTACCACTTGGCATGATTAAAACCAGTTCTTTGAAAAGAACACACAATTATGATATGCAATTACTGTCCAGAGGATTCAACATCTGTTCTAGAGTTGGTCATGAAGAACAGGGAGCATTTCATAGAAATGAAGTAACATTGCTCCTGAGACAATGAGAAAAGTTCACATCTTTTTCTCACCTGGAAAATGGACATCTACTAATTCACAATGGCAAGCTTACATGAAAACAACTTTTGGAAGATTTATAAACAGATACCAAAAGTTAATAATTTAAAATACCTTAAAATGTTTGTATACCTTTATTAATATTTTTAAGACCAATATTCATATACTGTGATGACTCCAAGATTTCTCAACCTCAGCACGACTGACATTTTAGGCCTGATAATTTCTTGTGGGGGCCTGTCCTGTGCATTTTAGGATGTGTAGCAACATCCCCAGCCTCTACCACTAGATGCCAGCAGCACTCGCCTAATTACAAACAAAAATTTCTCCAGACATTGCCAAATATTCCTTGGCAGGGCAGATTTGCTCCCAGTTGTAAAGCATTGCTCTAGAAAAATCACATAATCTCTCTGGGGCTTCAGATTTCTATAATGTAAGATCAGGGAGTAAAGCAGTATTCACAGCAGTAGAATCAGAAGAAACTAATACGGGTAAAATTAAATAACTGGTTAGAAAAAGAATAATTCATATTAATGCCAACTCATACTGAAAAATAAATCTCAAATCATCTAGAATTCCAAATGAAAAAATAAGTTAAAATATTGAGAAAACATAAAGAATATATTTCATAGCCTTAGGGTAAAGAAGACCTGCCTAAGAAAACCAGAAAACTTGGAAGCTAAAACTGAACACCTCAAAAGACTTAACTCTATAACATTTTAGCACTTCTCTATGATGAAATGGTAACTAAAGGCAAAACATGCAAAATTTTAAAAAGGGAAAAAGAAACATATTTGTAACATTTATAACAAACTGAAGATCAATATTCATAATAAAAAGCCCAAGCAAATCATTAAAAAATTTTAAAAAGAAACAGAAAACAGGTTAACAATTTGAAAAAGCAATTCATAACAAAAAATTAAATAGCCAAAATACATAAAAATTTTCAATCTCATTATAACTCAGAAAAATACAAACCAAAACTACAATGAGATATCATTTTGATCCTATCATATTGGCAAACTTAAAAATATTTGTGAAAAAAAGAATTTATGAAAGAAGGCATGGAGGAACAGCCATATTCATGCCCTATTTTGTTACATTGGTTCAATCTTTTAGGGGCAATTTTGCAGTAGCTGTCAAAATGTAGACTTGCAGATGACTTTTCACCTAGTATTCTACCTCTATACATCTAGTCTATTAAAAACAGTTTCATACAAGGATTAACTGCTACAGTATTGCATTTTTTCTTTTCTTTTTCTTTTTTTGAAATGGAATCTCGTTCTGTTGCCCAGGCTGGAGTGCAGAGGCACGATCTCTGCTCACTGCAACCTCCGCCTCCCAGGTTCAAGTGATTCTCTTGCTTCACATTCCTGAGTAGCTGGGATTACAGGCACGTGACACCACGCCCAGCTAATTTTTTGTATTTTTAGTAGAGACAAGGTTTCATCATGTTGGTCAGGCTGGTCTTGAACTCCTGACCTCATGATCTACCCGCCTCAGCCTCCCGAAGTGCTGGGATTACAGGCCTGAGCCACAGCACCCAGCCAGTATTGCTTTTAACAGCTAAACATTGCAAGCCAACTAAGGGCTATGACTGACATATCATCATATAGTGATACATTCACATAAAGTAGCTTTATGCAGTAAATAAAAGAAGCCATATTTAAAATATTGAAAAGAAAAGGACTTTTGTATGACAATGTTTCAGAACTATATATAAATATGTAAATATATACATATATTGTATCAATCTATTTATATAAAGTTAAATATGTTTATCTCTCTGCATATAAAATTATGTGTATATTTATACACACACAAATCTCTTGAAGCATACACAACAAATGATTCATAGAAATTAATTTCAGTGAGAAAAGTATCATGTACATCTTATTGTATGTATTTTGTAGAGTTTGAAGTTTTACCACAAATATGTATTTTATAATTTTTAAATTATATAATTTTTAAATAAATGCAGATATTGAATTAAATGATTTCTAAACTCTATGACTCCAACCCTAACACACTGTGATTTAATTAATTCTGGTTTAGAAATAACATGGGAAAATTTAGGCTGGGCACAGTGGCTCATGCCTATAATCCTAACACTTTGGGAGGCTGAGGCAGTGGAATGCTTGAGCTCAGGAGTTTGGGTCCAGCCTGAACAACATAGTAAAACCCTGTCTTTACAGAAAATACAAACATTAGCTGGGCATGGTGGTGTGTGCCTGTGGTCCCAGATACTTGGGTGGCTCAGGCGGGAGGACTGCTGGAGCCCAGGAAGTTGAGGCTGCAATGAGCCATGATGGTGCCACTATACTCCAGATTGGATGACACAGTGAAACTCTGCCTCAAAAAAAAAAAAAAAAGAAAAAAAAAGAAAGAAAGAAAAGAAAGTTTAAAATTTAAGCTACCAAAACTATGTTCATACCACAAGTTCCTTTAAGAAAGAAAAGAAAAGGCATTATAATTCTTAATTCTTTAAGCACCTGCTATATGTTTGTTCCATATGGTGTAGATTTTTGCACTGATCCTCATAGCACCTTATTTTAGTGCTATATTAATTGAGGCTCAGAGAGGTTAAGTGGTCTGACCAAGATTATTGGCTCAGAGAGGGAAAGAGCCAGAATGCACACTTGAATCAGTCTGTGAGGAATATTACTGCTGCTCTGTACAGCAGATGTTTTACAGTTTCATGAGTTGATGGAGAAAATCTGGTTTATCTTACAAACTTCAGGGCAGACAGCAAGAGGCCATGGTGGAGGAGCACCTGTCCAGTAGCATAACCATCATGACCTGCAGGAAGTAACATTGCTGAGATGTGGTGGATGCTTATTCTGCACCAGGCCCTGCATTCATACCACACTTAACTCTCACAGCAGCCTTAAGAGGGAGGAACCACAGTTTCCATCTTGCAAATGAGGATGCGGGCTCAGCAAAGGTAGGAAAGTTGCCCAAAGTCACATACACAGCAAGCAGTGGAGCTATTGGTCTGACTCCTCTTCCTATGTTAATTTCTGCACACATAGACTAGTGTAGAAATTATTTGCTACTAGCTAGACTTTGAAAAAAAACCTTAAAACTGTAAGATGGTAGGTGTTTAAGTATTTGAAAGGCTAATGATGGTAGGTGTTTGAGCATTTGAAAGGCTAATGCTCAGAGTCCGAGATAAGCTTGTTAATTTACTTTGATATGGAATGGTTTGCAATATTTCAACACTGGAGTCTAGTATATGAAGAACAATCACATGTAGATTGATGTAGGTAAGATACCCATTAGAGTCTAAGTGCATATGCAGGTGTGTCTGACAAACTGGGAGTGCAAGTAAACCAAATACTCTGAAGACCATTTGCCTGAAGATCTCAGGGTATCTCATGTATAACTCATGTTAAGAGAAGGAGTGGGATAGAAGTTTGACTCCATATAACAGTTTTGGTCATTATTATAGACTGGTTCTAACAAAAGCATTGACTCTGACTTTCAGATTGGTTCCATGGCACAGCTCGCACGAGACTAAAGGGTATAATTTTTAAAACCTGAAAGAATAGTTTTAATAAAACTCAGTAACTCAGTTTAACACAGGGGTAGAACAGCACTATCCTGAAAGCCCTTTCACCTGTAACTCAAAGAGAAAACAGAAATTCTCCCCAATTTTGCCAAAGGGCTTCATACAGCTTTGACTTTTCAGGTGTTCTATTAATTCCTCTGTGACAGGAAAGCCAGACACATAGGGCATTTCCAGCATGTCTATCTGGAGACAGTAGACTCCTGAGGAAAAGTGGAAGTGAGCACGAATGTCCAGCCGGAGATGGGGACTGCTGCATTGATCCAGAGGAAGCAGCGTATGCCCAGCAGAGCAGCAGCAATATCCACAGGCCTGTGCTTGTTGTGAACAATGTGAGACATGAGATGGGGACCCCTGGGGACATTTTGGAGCTTCTCCAAATCTTGATTTAAGTGAGGATTCAGGAGTCAGAATGTACCAACTTTTTTTTGTTTTGTTTTGTTTTAGATAGAGTCTCGCTCTGTCGCCCAGGCTGGAGTGCAGAGGCACAATCTCGGCTCACTGCAACCTCTGCCTCCTGGGTTCAAGTGATTCTCCTGCCTCAGCCTCCCAAGTAGCTGGGACTACAGGCACATGCCACCATGCCCAGCTGATTTTTGTATTTTTAGTAGAGACAGGGTTTCACCATATTGGTCAGGCAGGTCTTGAACGCCTGACCTCAGGTGATCCACCTGCCTTGGCCTCCTAAGGTGCTGGTATTATAGCATGAGCCACTGCTCCCAGCCTAGAAGGTACTGTTAATGTGACCCAATTTATGCCTTCAGTTCACGAGATATAGATTCCAGACAATAAGGAAGAATTCTTGTATTAGGAACTCAATGTCTGCAAGAGCACAAAGTTGCAGAAAGTGAGCAATATCTAACAGAGGGTAATTTGTGAGATTGTTAAGTAGAGGTGAAGTATAAAGCCTCACTCTCGAAACTAAAACTTTGTCATTGAATAAGGGAAATGGGAATGAATGAATAATAACAACTCCTTTGCGAATAGAACATTGTCAGATGCAGACTCACTCAGACACTCAACCAAGTTCAGGTTTAAAATGGAAGACAAGGTGGTAGTATGACCAAGCAGAGGGTGGTATAGACGCCTTCTGGTGAGAAGGCATCTCATGGTTGGCAGCCTTCAAGTATTCCCAACAAGATAACAGGCAACAAATGAACTTTTAAAATGACACCCAAAGACAATCAGGTTATCTTAACATAGGAGCCAGACCAGCAATGGAATTATTTACAGGAGAGGCTATTCCTAGCACAGTAGCCAAAATGCTTTACATCCCTATTCCAATGTAGCTTATTTCTAGTTTCTCAAATTACTCGGAACAACAAATGACCAATTTCTTATAACCCAAGAGGTTGCTTTGTGAGTGTGGAAGTAAAGCAAGGGAGGTGACAGCCTGGTGGACACTGTGTCTGCCTGTGGAGAAGCCTGAGGACTCACCCTTGCTAAGCAGAAATCTCCCCTCTGGAAGGCATTGCTTGGGATTCCCAGATGCAGCCCTGCAACTTCCTCATTCTAATTCCCACCCAGTTTCTGCTATGGCAAAAGTGTCTTTAACTATCACAAATGGCCTCACAAAATCATCAAAAGTGATATTAATGCGCTTTAGTTAAAAATGTATATGTGTATACATTCCCTAGCCTATGTTTTGAAGATATGTTAGAAAATGAAACTGATAATATCAGAGTTATAGACCTTACACTGAGAGTTACTAATCTAAGACCCAAATAGCAAAATTCAATAACCATGAATGGAGTTTAAAGATGAGGGGTCCTTGAGATACATGCAGGCAATAACTTGGATTAGCAGTGCCTTTCACCCTCTGGTTCTTTGGCTGAGTCCATGAAGCCTGTGTTAGTCCTAATTAGTTTAGGAATACATTCCTAAATCTTCAGGCCTGTGGTGGGAGGGGCTGCTGCAAAGGTCTCTGACATGCCCTGGAGACACTTTCCCCATTGTCTTGGTGATTAACATTTGGCTCCTCATTACTTATGCAAATTTCTGCAGCTGGTTAGAATTTTTCCTCAGAAAATGGGATTTTCTTTTCTATCACATTGTCAGGATGTAAATTTTCTGAACTTTTATGCTGTTTCCCTTTTAAAATGGAATGTCTTTAACAGCACCCAACTCACCTCTTCAATGTTTTGATGCTTAGAAATTTCTTCTGCCAGATACCCTAAAACATCTCTCTCAAGTTCAAAGTTCCATAAACCTCTAGGGGAGGGGCAAAATTCGGCCAGTCTCTGCTAAAATATAGCAAGAGTCACTCTTACTTCAGTTTCCAACAAGTTCCTCATCTCCATCTGAGATCACGTCAACCTGGATTTCATTGTCCATATCACTATTGGCCTTTTGGTCAAAGCCATTCAATAAGTCTCCATGAAGTTCCAAACTTTCACACATTTTCCTGTCTTCAGAACTCTCCAAATTGTTCCAATCTCTGTCTGTTACCCAGTTCCAAAGCTGCTTCCACATTTTCAGATATCTTTTCAGCAGTGCCCCACTCTACTGGTGCCAGTTTACTGTATGAATCCATTTTCACACTGCTGATAAAGTCATACCCAAGAATGGGCAATTTATGAAAGAAAGAGGTTTATTGTACTCATAGTTTCACGTGGCTGGGGAGGCCTCACAATCATGATGGAAGGTGAAAGGGACATCTCACATGGCAGCAGACAAGAGAAGAGAGCTTGTGCCAGGAAACCCCCATTTTAAAACCATCAGATCTCGTGAGACTTACTCAGTATCACAAGAACAGCATGGGAAAGACCTGTTCCTGTGATTCAATTACCTCCCACCAGGTTCCTCCAACGACACGTGGAAATTGTGGGAGCTACAATTTAAGATGAGATTTGGGTGAGGACACAGCAAAACCACATCAAATCCCAAGGGCTCTATAGAAGATATGTAAGAGGACCTTTCGTCCCTTGAAAAGTTATGAAATTTTGCATAGAAACGCAAATGTATGTATTTCTGAGGAGACAGTCTTGTTTTCATCAGCTTCTCAAAAACGTCAGGTAACTTAAAAGGGTTTAGAAACAATTGTTGGAATTTTGATCTTTATGTATTCTAAAGCCAAACAAATGTGGGGGAAAATATATTTCAGTGCATAAATACTACCAGGGATACTCACAAACTGTGGGCATAAATTGGGTCACATTAATAGTATATTGTGACTCTTGAATCCTCACTTGAACCAGGATTTGTAGAAGCTCTACAATTTTTTTTTACTATTTCATTAATTTTTGAGAGGAATTATTTCTCATGTCCAAATAGAGTTAACCCTGATAGTTTGACCTCATATCTAAAAGAGGAAGGCAAATGTTATTTTTTTTGCACCACATGGTTTAAATAAAATGTAAAAGGGGCTTACTTAGCCAATTTGAGGTGAGCTTTACTGAGTACCTTGCATAAAGGGTGGAAGTTTCTGAGGCTGATCTTGACATGTATTCTTTTCTCCTACCTCTTTCCTTCAGGTTAGGGAATGTTTTTGTTTTTACAATTTCAAGGTTTTTTTTTTTTTTCTTATTCTTGTGTTGTTGTTTTTGTTTTATACCATTTTATTTGTGTGGTTTTTTTAGCTGTTTGGGTTTTTACAGTTTTTACACACGGCATATGAATGTGTAGGGCCACAGGCTGATTTTCATTCACTTTTTAATTAGAAAGCTTTTTCTTAATGTTTATTCTAGTTGACCTGTTGTTTTTCTGTGTTTTGATATTTAATTAATTTATAGATAGTGTATATTAAGGGAGATCCATTTTTTTTTTCATTTTAAGAAGTCCAGATACTTCAGATCCTACTTCCTTATGTACTCAGATGACAAAAACCCATTTTCAAAGGTCACAGAGATCCTGGATAGAAGCCTTTAAAAAGAAATCTCTCAAGATCAGCACCTTGAAGTGGGAGGCCACATGGCACACGTGGACTCCCATCTCTTTTATAATGTTTCTGATACTCTCCACAGGCTGGGGATTGCTAAGGTGGCAAGGGTGTTGTAAAATTCTGCAGTGGGGAAGAACTGCACTTATTTAATATTTGCTCAAATGTCGCTTTTTGAGCTGACTTGGGATATGGCTTTGCCTGCTTCCAAAATGACAGTTATGACCTTGTAAAGTTACCCAAGAATTTGACAGCCAAACTTAATTCTATTTTCCCTGCAATATACTTAGTACCCAAGGAGGCCAGCCACAGCTACAGAAAGCTAAAAGAAAAAGAAAAAAAAGAAAAAGAAAAAGAAGGAAGAAAGGAAGGAAAGAAGTGGGTTTGCGGTGGGGGGGTTGAACCAATCAGTTTATTGCCATAAACTCTTTCCTAAAAAAGTCTCTACAGTATTCACAAGCATATTAATCCAATGTGGGAGTTGATTTTACCTGAACATATTGCAGCAAAGTTGAGTAGATGGTACCTGCCAAACTCATAATGACATCATTGGGAATTATTCTGAATTTTAAATCCAGAAGATAGCTTTTTAAAAAGACAGTTCACAGAGATGGATATAATTGCTTCCTGATAGTAGGTTAGGCTTCATCTTTGATGGAGAAGAGGACATCAAAGTTTACATATTTTCTCATGTAGTCATAATACTGAACAGCAAATTAAAATATCTGAATCTCAGTTCTGGCCCTTGCCACAATCTAGCAAGGCAATGTTTGGCAAGTCATTTAATGTGTCTTCACATTTCTGGAAATGAAAGTTGAATGAGATCTTTTTTTCCTGCTATATAACATTTACAAATCCTAAAATGTAAATGATGGGAGCCCACATTCTTTTCTGAAATCTCATCTTGCCTATCTTGAGGGAGAACTCATGGAGTGCTGAAGACACAGGGCTCTGCAGAGTGTTGGATAAAGTGTTCTCTCTGCTCTTCTAATTAGGTCAAATGGCTCCTCTAGCAGGCATCAAATTACTGTGCTAGTGACATTCACACTGGTCTAGGTAAGGATGCAGGCTTACCTCTTCACACCCATGCACCCAGCCCAGAGTGGAGGAGGCTGAGTCATGTGGGCAAATGTGTACTCACAGACTCATCCTTCCAGTTTCAGCATCTGGCTCCTTCACCCACCACATTCCAAAAGTCTGAATATTGATGTGGCTGCTATTAGCTCAGCCTTGAAGAACTGACATAATAAAGAAATGTTTCACTTTAAGTAATATTTGTTTAACTTCTAACACAGGCTTTTCTTAAAATGACAACTGAATGAACTCTCCTGGCCTGCTCAGTTATTAGTATGCTAAGGAATTGCTCACATTTGCCTCATAGTCAATTGAACTGGACATTTAGTTCATGATAATAACTAGGCTACAACCCATTATTTTAAACAATAGCTGAAAATTTATTTACTAGATAATCTAATCAATATTCTAGCAATTAACTAGTGATTACAACCTAAAATAAAAATTTTGTGTGTATCTATTTAATTAAAGTAGACAGAAATGGGCTTAACGTGGAAGATTTGTTTTCTTCTAATTAATGTTCTCACCCATCCCTGAAAATAGAAAATGTCCATAAAATTTTAGATATATTAAATAAAAGTACTTATCACAATACTTATCTTTAGCCAAAGAACAGTGATCGTTGAAGTCCCAGAATAGGACTATAGTGCTTTCTGCAGACTCCGTCTTTTGCTATCTATCAAAGAAAGATAAAAACTAGGAGTGGAGGGAAAGAGGTTCCCTATAGTCTTTATCACCTGCTGATAAAGAACAGGGGTTTTTATGAACTGTATCACATGCACAAAACTCCAGGTTGGATCAGAGAATGTTCTATACACCTGCTGAAGGATCAGGGATTACAAGTTGTGTGAGGGAAGAATGGGAGGAGTCAGACAGTATTGGGACATCCTAGGCAACGTTTCTAGCCTGCTTTGTGCTCTCCCTTCCCTATCAACTAAGCTTGCTTAATTTGCTTCAGAATTGGGAGAGGAATTGCAGCTGGAAAATATGTGAAAGAGTTTTTAAGCCTACAGATCATTTTTACTTTAGAATGAGTTGTTATATTGGCAGGAAAAAATAAAAGCAGATGTTGGATCATGCTGGAAATCTTGTCAAGAGAATGGATTGTCTCACACAGAATGAAGATGTGGCTTCTGATTCTGGTGGCGTATATGTTCCAGAGAAATGTGAATTCGGTACATATGCCAACTAAAGCTGTGGACCCAGAAGCATTCATGAATATTGTAAGTTGGGATTTTGGGGACATGAGGTACTTTACATGTTAATGTTTGTATCTGTGTATTATTTGCATTATGTATTATATTTATACATGGTGGAGATTCATACTAGAAGAGCATAGTGATGAAGTAGCACATTGTACTGGAAAGAATGCTAAATTGGATGTCAGTAGACCTGGGGTCTCCTCAGACAAATTTAGTAAACTTGGACAAATGACTTAATCTCTTTGGGCTTCAAACACAATTTAACTTTTCCTTGAACACTTTGGTTCACTCTATGAGTGGAGAAATAATTGAGGCCTTTTAAGTTAACCTCAGTCCCTTGATTATTTCCATTTTGTCTGTACTTTTTGTTCTTTTTTCCTTTTTTTTCCATATTGTAAACATGTCAGTCTTTGCTTGTTGCTATCAGGGGACCCACTTCTAGTAGCATCTTATACCATTCTATTCTACTCTTCTTATCCTGTTTTTAGACTGCTACTTCGCTGAATACCAATGCAAGGACCCCGAGTTAGTGCTACAGAGAACCTCCTATGAGTAAAATGCATAAATGACAATCATCTCTTTAGGTTTGCCAGGATTTTTTTCTTTTTTTTGGAAGTCTTTCAAATTCTAAGCTGAGTTTTAATAATGGCCACCTTATGATAACACTGATTCCACAGCAGGCATTGTGATACAAGCTGGAGAGATACTATTCTATTTCAGTTTCATGGCCTTGTGCATTAGACATGATCATTCACATGTTTCAAACCCAGAAACTGAGATTAAAGAAGTTAAACAAGTCAAACAAGGCCACACCAATGTAATAGGATAGCTACCATTTAAATTCAGGACTGCCTAAACACAAAGTCTGTAATTATAAACACTATGCAATAAACCCTTTCAGATGAGAAAGAGGAGAGGCTACCTCCAGATGAGTAAGATGATCATGTGCAATATCCATGTTCTGCAGATTTATCTAATATATTCTCAGGAAATGGAACTTTAACATGTATTTATACTGATTTAAGATCCTTTCAACAAAAGCTTCCTTGTATGGGTTCAGAAACTAACAGGCCATAGAAATATTCTGTATCTGCATGGTGCTGAATATTAGGTTTCTTTTGACCATTCCAATGATTAGGTGGTTTGTCTAGGTAGTTGGCTCAGTTCTGGCAGTCCTCAGAAGCCATCCTCTGGCCCTGAGACTGTCCCACACATATTCCTCTGATTTGGAGGTGAGGGGAGTCTCTGTAGTGGCAGACAGAGATGATCATCCTGGGCCCCACCCACTGGGTGTACCCAACATCTACACCCTTTTGGGGTTTCAGGAGCCTGCAGGCTAAAGCCCATTAAATTGGGCTCTGCTATTAAGCAGGTATGTCTGAAAAAATAAAGTAAAATAGAACATTCATATAATTGTTGGTAAAAATTCAACAAAATAGAATAAAAGTAGTTGAGAGTTTGAACTGTTTCTGAGGTAAGAGATGGCCAGGACTTACTTTCTGGTCCCAACAGGATAAAGTGAATAAACAAGCAGAAAACAGCAGGTGGTGAAAAAAACCAGCAAGAAACAGCAGGTGACCTGGAAGGCATCCTCTAGTTGCTCCGGCTGCTCATTAGCGTAAGACACTCTCACTAGCACCATGACAGTTTACAAATACCATAGCAATGACCCACAAGTTACTACCCTTTCCATGGCAATGGCCCAAAATTACTGGGCCTTTTTTAGAGATTTCTAAATAACCTGCCCCTTAGTTTCCATGAAATTAAAAGGAGTTATAAGTGGGCATAAATACAGCTGCCAATAGCCCATCTACTGCTGACTCTGGGAGCACTGCCTGAGTTAGCCCGGCTTTTCAAGGAGTAGTACCATTCAGTAGAAGATTACTGTCTAACATTACTGGCTCACCCTTGAATTCTTTCCTGGGCAAAGCCAAGAGCCTTCCCAGGGTAAGCTCCAATTTTGGAACTCACCTGAACTGCATCGGTTTGACTCTGTATGCTCATGTATATGAATTATGGTCTATCTTACACTTTGATAAATAACTGGCTTCATGTATGTATTTTTTCAGCAAGTGTTTATTGAGCTCCTAACAGGTCCTTGATATTGTGCTATGCACTAAGGTTAGAGAGATCTAAGAATATCAAAGGCCCTGACTTTATGGAGCTTATAGTCCAGCAGGAAGGACAAATACTTAATTAATAATGATAACAGCAATGAGATAAAAGAAGAAAACATAAAATAGGGGGAACTAATCCAGAAAGCTTAGGAAAGCTTTGCTGACGAAAGGTTTCAAAGCCTGAAATCTGAGAGATAAATAGCAATTACGTGACAGGGTGGTAGCAAAAAGGTCAGCACCTAGGACAGCTGAAGCAGCTAATGCCGAATTCAAGGAGCTGAAAGCAGCATATATCTGAATGATCTTTTAAACATTGGCTTTTTTATACTATTACAAAAGCAAAATATGCTCATTATAGAAAAATTTTAAAATACGAAAGAATAGTCACCAATGTAGTCTGCACCCAGAACGAACTACTTTGTCATGTCTTTATCTTCATTCTAAATCTGTGACTTTTTGTTTCCCTACAAAGAAATGTCATGCACAATTTACTGTTTTCCAGCATTTTTTTTCTACTTAACAATGTATATCATGAAAAATTTCCCAAGGTTGTAAATATCATTCTACAACACCACTTCACCTTGCTGCATTATGTTCCAGTTTTTTTGAATAAATATTTGCTCCAGGTTGGATTCTCTGGGGGACAGACACTGAGGCAGAATTCGTACAACAATGTTTATTAAGGAGGATCATCATTTGTGGAAAGGAGGTACAGAATCAGGAGTAAGCAAAGAGAGAAATCAAGTTGGGATACAGACTCCAAAATAGCCTCACTCAACCCCATGATGAGCTCTGGGGCTAAAACTGCTCTTCAGAGACGTCCTACGTTGGGCTGAGATGACCAAGCTTGGTCATAATTATAATTATGAGAACTATAATTCTAGTCCAGTCTCCATATTAAGACAAAGTAAGGACTCGAGAAGGTTGGCAGACTTTTCTAAGTTAACATGATTAGCTAGGGAAAAGCAAAGACTTTGTGTCTTACAGGATCAAGGAATCTACTCCTACTTTTGGATCATTGAGAATATAGCCACAAGAGAATTGAGCTCAAAAGAAATTGTGCTTTTTCCATAGAGTGAAATCATCCAACATCAAGGCTATCCCTGTGAGGAATATGAAGTCACAACTGAAGACGGGTATATCCTTTCTGTTAACAGAATTCCTCGAGGCTTACTGCAACCTAAGACTACAGGTATGGGTCACCCCATGTCACCACAACACAGCAGTCTTCTCTGTAGTCACGACTTCCTTGTGATTTGAATGTAGAAGAGAGCCTGGGTTCTTAGTGCAGACTGAGGTCCATTGTTCAGGTCAAAGGACGGTGTCAGTTCCCCCATAATCTCCGTCACCACCACTCTATCCCTCCCACTGCCACCAATGATCTCAATTAAACATATAGTGTTTGCTTTTCAAAACACACCTTCAAGAAATGTTTATTTTTTGACTTATTTTAACCTTAACCCATTCCCCAAAACCCCTCCTATATAAATGTTTTAGAATATTCACTGACAATTCCTCTGACAGACCATAACATCATCTGCTCATAAGGAATCAAACCTTCATTATGGCACCTGATGTCCACTCCTGTATACTCTGTATTCCTCCTCTAAAGAGCACTTAAAATATTTAAGATGTAGCCTAGCTTTTTACTAAAGGTTTTTGAAAAACAAAGTTCTATACACACATTTAAAATTTTTGATATATATTTCCATAGTTCATACAATGCCACCCTTTTGCATGTGGGATTTTCAGCTATCGTTAGCTTTTTAAACATTTGTCTTCATTATTAAAATATAACTATTTTTCATTTCTATTTGGCTGGATTCTTTTTAATACTCTAGCATTGTGTTTATAGTAGCAACTACATTGACTTTCATGTGTACATATAATTTCTTTGTTATTTTGATATGCCAGATACACTGATAAGTGCTTTATTTGCATTTGTCTAATTTAATTTTCACAATTACCCTAAGAAACTGCTAGTCATAGATGTTAAGCAACTTGCCCAAAACATCTGTGCTAGTGCTTGCTAGTGAGCTGTAAAACCTGCCCTCAAATCAAATCTCTCTGCCACTATAGCCAATGTTCTTAACTAGGACCAGAAAATGCTGGGCAAATGCTACTGGGCTTTGGTGTAAAGAAACTTTGGGGCTCTGTTTTACTCTAATTTGTACTCATGTAGCTTTTTGAAAACCACCCTTTTTTCTTACTAGTTGCCCCTCTGTGCCTTATATATGTCTAGCGTGCACCTACCTCAGTGTCTTTGGACTTAAATTTCTCCCTCTGGACCACTGTTTCATCAGATGTCTATGCAACCTGCCCTGGCCCTTCTTTTAGTCTACTTTATCGCAGTTCTTCCCTGGCCACCATGTTCAAATCTGCAGCCCTTTGTCACCTATTGAGTTCTCACGCCTTCCTCTGCTTACTTTTCCATACAGCGCTTACCATCACCTGATGTGATATTTGTATGTTTGTCTATTGTCTGTTTCCCCCTAATCAGAGTGTAAACTCAATGGGAGCAGAGACTTCATTTGCTTTGCTCAAGTCTGTAACCAGTAACTGAGTGCTGAGCACATTCTAGTGCTAATAAATATTTCTGGGGTGAGTTATGGATTTTGTATAAATAAATGGACTGGGGACACAGCACTGCAAATGCCAGGGGAGTGGGCAAAGCACAGTTCTTCCAAGAAATAGAGTGACTTAGCAATTATTAAGCGTGGGTCACCTGCAGCCCCTAGTCATGGATGGAATTTGTTTGCTTACATCCTGTTAACTCAGACTGTTCACTCATTGCCCAGGTGTTTAGGTTCAAGGAAAAAGCCTCCTTGGTCCAGTCAGGGCAGAATACTTCCCTCTAGTGGCTGATGTTGTTTCCATGTGCCTCTTCAGAGGCAATCTCCCATATCAAAGATTTTTTTCACCAACTCTTCAAAAAGAGAACCAATGAAATTCATAATGAAAACAACTGAAAAATGTTTAGAAAAGCTTAAAGCTTGTGGTAGCGGCCTTTTTATCTTTATCAAAGAATCTTAGTTGGTTTCAATATCAAGAGAGAAAATTGGCTGGGCCAGCCTCAGAAATGACAGCTGTATAAGTGTACCCTTACACACTCACCTGCTGGCTGTAATTTAAATAGAAGACCATGGCTCTGGGGGATGTTTGAAATGATATAAATGTGCCAGTCCTCCTGTTAGGGGAATCACAAGAACAAATTGTATATTGCTAAGTAGAACTCAGATGACCTCAACCATGGGAAATGCCCAAAAGACTCTCAAAGGGAGCACTGATCACCTTGATTTGATTGTCCTGTGTTGACACAGCTGAGGTCACTTTCCTGCATGCAAAGAGGATGAACTAAATGACCAGGCATCAAGGAAAACCTAAAATAACCCTTAGTTCCTTTCTCCTGGCCCTGCACTCACAGTCCTCAGTGACCTACGCATTCTCTCACCTGAGAGATAAAATAAGGCAGATGGAATTCATGAAGACTGTCAAGAGGCTGGATGAGTTTGGTGCAGAAGGACTTTTGTCCTACAGGGAGACGGCATGTGTGTTTGGTTCCCCTTTATAGCAATAATAACAAGAGCTACCCATCTGATATGAGGTCAGCAGCATGCTCAGTGCTTAATGCACAGTACCTCATTTAACCCTTTCCTGCCAAAACCCTGTGAGGTGGACAGTTGTGTCCTCATTTTGCTAATGAGGACACTGAAGCTCAGAAAATCACTTGCTTTAGAGAATTATAATAATAATAATGAAAGCAACAAAGCTGTTTTTTATTACAGGCTTTTTCTAAGCCAGGTACAGACATTGCATTCATGATTTGATTTAATTCTCACAAGTCCTGTTGAGGGCATGATGTAGTTTTTCCTCCTAATAGGGCAGCACTTTATTAATCTTTCAGTCAAATTTGCTAATGTCAAAATAATGTATATACCTTAATTTATGAACACAGAATTCTTAAAACTCTTTATCCTTCTCTGTTATCTACTGATATCTTTATAATTCTTTATTTTGATGTAATTTCCAATTTATGGAAAAGTTCTGGGAATAGTACAAGGGATATCATATATCTTTTGTCGCAATTTACCAACTGTTTACAGTTTTACCCCATTTATTTTATTATTCTTTCTACCCATCTCTTATGTGTATCTTAATACTTCTTCCAAAACCTTTGATGGTAAATTTGAGACATATATTATGCCTATTTGTCCCTAAGCACTTCAGCGAGTGTTTTCAAAAAACAAGAGTAATCTCTTCTATAACTGCAATACATTTATCAAAATTAGAAAATATTAATTGACATTAGTATTTAATTCATAGCCTGTATTCAAATTTTGTCAATCGTCCCAAAGTCCTTTATAGCTGTTTTGCCTCCCCAGCTCCATAATCTAATCCAGGATCATTTACCGCATTTGGCCATCAAGTCTGTCTCCTTCACAAACAAAGACTTCCTAAGGTTTTCTTTGTCTTTTTGATTTTTGCATTTTTGAAGAGTTTTGGACAGGGATTTTAATTTGGTTTATCTGATGTTTCTTCATGGTGTGATTCAGGTTATACTTTTTTGGCAGGAATAACACAAAAGTATATCTTTCTTGGTTAATTATATTATTAAGCAAATAAGTTGGCTTGCTCCAGTATGGATATTAACTTTCATGACTTTGTTAAGGTGGTATCTGCCAGGTTTTTCTAAAGTTAGTATTTTTCCTTTTGTAATTAACAAATAAGTTATGGGAAGATGTTTTCAGGATATGTAATATTCTGTCTTTAAACTTTTACTCACTAATTTTAACATTCACTGATAATTTCAATTTTTCTGAATTTGTTAACTGGTATTGTCAATCAATGTTTTGTATTTACTATTTGGCATTATTCTGCAAATAAGAGCTTTCCTTCCCTTCTAATTATTTATATGTTCATTCATTTATTGGTCTCTATATGGACTTAAGCATTCTTAACATATTCAGTGGGATATATTTCTTTACTATCATTATTTTGATGCTCAATATTTCTGTATTTGTACAGTGGGAGCTCCTTCAAGCTGGCTTGTGGGTCCTTTTGACATGAAGGTCTCTTAATCACTAAACCATTATATATATGTAATTTACATATATCTTAATAATCATACTGTACCATCTACTGGGGCACTTTCAATATTTCTTAAGAGCCTGGACATGTCTGATAATAATAATTACACAAAAACTAATGACAGAAGTTAAACTTTATAGAATCCTTTTCTGCCAGGCAACATCTGTTTCTTGTGCTCTATTTTATTAAAGCCATTTATCTTGTGCCATCTGTTTCTTGTGCTCTATTTTATTAAAGCATAACAAAAATTTTATTTTACTGATGAGGAAATCAAGATATGTGACAAAGGTTAAGTAACTGGCCAAGATAACTAAGCTAGCAAGCAGCCGAATCAAGAGTTAAACACAGGTTTGTTTGATCTGAAAGCTCTTATTCATTATTGGGTAACAAGAAAGAAAGAGAACATTTCACACAGCTGAAATTGTTTCTTTTGTGCAGGTTCCAGGCCTGTGGTGTTACTGCAGCATGGCCTAGTTGGAGGTGCTAGCAACTGGATTTCCAACCTGCCCAACAATAGCCTGGGCTTCATTCTGGCAGATGCTGGTTTTGACGTGTGGATGGGGAACAGCAGGGGAAATGCCTGGTCTCGAAAACACAAGACCCTCTCCATAGACCAAGATGAGTTCTGGGCTTTCAGGTATATGAAAATCTCGAGAATGGAGGTAGACATGTCTGCCTTTCAAAGAACTGGGTAAAAAATTATGGCTTCTAGTGTTTGGATGATTTATTTTGTTTGAGTCATCATTATCCTAACATGATATCCTCCAATTTTTTTAAATTAACTAGTGATACTTTGGTTGAAGTAGTGAGGAATATTGAGTTCCCCATGTAGAAGGTTGGGTCTGGTTAATAGGGTGAGAATGGTGCTTGATATCAGGTGACTGAGATTGGAATGAGAAAAGTGTAGATCCATTTCCTTGTAGGAAGGTAACAGTATAACAGCACTCCGGAAGGAGATGAGACCAGGCAGCATTAAAAAAAAGAAGAAAAACTATTAAGCCTAGTGGATTAGTCTGTTTTCACACTGCTAGAAAGAACTGCCTGAGACTGGGTAATTTATAGAGGAAAAAGGTTTAATTGACTCACAGTTCAGCGCGGTTGAGGAGGCCTCAGGAAGCTTACAAGAAGGCGAAGGGGAAGCAGGCACCCTCTTCACAAGGCTGCAGCAAGACATGCTGATCAAAAGGGGGAGGAGCCCCTTATAAAACCATCAGATATTATGAGAACTCACTCAGTATCACGAGAACAGCGCGGGGGAAACCACGCCCATGATTCAACTACCTCCACCTGGTCTCTCCCTTAACACTTGAAGATTATGGGGATTCCAGTTGAAGATGAGATTTAGGTGGTAATACAAAGCCTAACCATATCACCTACGGACTATCAATTTGACTTACACATCTCTCATGCTTGTACAAAAGATTTTTAATGCTTTTATTTAAATTACCTATTGATGTTCAACTTACCTTTTATTTTTATCAGAGAAGGGTCCCTTCAGCATCTTTACCACTATTCCTATAAATGAATCTGCCTGGCCCTGTGCTGTTTTGTTTAACAGTAGGACAGGATACTTCCACTAGGAGTTGGGTTATGTGCTCAGTAAATATTCACTGAAGATTATTATTGCTATATGATAATATCTAGAGAAAACAGCAGTTGTTGACAGCTTGTGACTCCAGAGATACCCATGTATCACAGGTTTGAAAGAAATCCATTCTGAGTGTTGTGAGGGACACAGTAACAAGCTATCAGGGCTGACAATTCAAGTGCTTGTTTGTAAAACCGATAGGGAAGGGGGAGTGCTTTTGTTTGTTTTTGATTATAATTTTTCATATGACTTTGTCTTTTCCCCTTGTAGTTATGATGAGATGGCTAGGTTTGACCTTCCTGCAGTGATAAACTTTATTTTGCAGAAAACGGGCCAGGAAAAGATCTATTATGTCGGCTATTCACAGGGCACCACCATGGGTAGGTTCAAAGAAAAGCAGGTTTGTATACTTGGAAGAAATGTGAGCAAATGGCACCAGCTATCCCTGAAATCAGTCACCTTGTACTTCCCTCAGACCCGGTCTTGTCATCTTCAGAAACATGTAGTCCTCAGCAGTGTGTCTAGTATATAGTTACCTCTCAATATAAATATTTTCTCAAAGCCAATGTCATTATATTCAATTATTTAACTTATTGAGCACCTACTACTTGAAAGCAAATATGCTGGTGTCATAAGGACCTTTTATAGGAGAAGTAAGATACAATCACATATATGATTATCAAAATATCTTGTTAAAAACAAAATATACATTTTATGAGTTCTTATTCAGCATTCATATTGACCTATTTCTTCTTTTGTAGGGTTTATTGCATTTTCTACCATGCCAGAGCTGGCTCAGAAAATCAAAATGTATTTTGCCTTAGCACCCATAGCCACTGTTAAGCATGCAAAAAGCCCTGGAGTCAAATTTTTGTTGCTGCCAGATATGATGATCAAGGTATGTGACTCCTCAGAAAATTTCCTGTGTACATTGAAAAATCTTCCAGCCCAATTTCCTAAAACATAAACTTTTAAATTACAGCCACGCCTTTTCTGTCATGTAATGACTACCATGTCACTTCATATTTTTACAGGGATTATTTGGCAAAAAAGAATTTCTGTATCAGACCAGATTTCTCAGACAGTTTGTTATTTACCTTTGTGGCCAGATGATTCTTGATCAGATTTGTAGTAATATCATGTTACTTCTGGGTGGATTCAACACCAACAATATGAACATGGTAAGTGGAAGTCTAATAAATGCATCCCAGCATAAAGCTGGGAGCCACATGGCTCACTCCTGGAGGGAGCTAATGCCAATGAAGACTCAGAGGAAGGATATATTCCCAGTGACTCAGTTTTTTCCAAATGGTGAAGAAATAAGGGAAGTGCTTCAGTATGGATTGAAACAAGGTTAACATAAGGGCATTGCTAGATATTAAATCACAGATTATAGATGGAAGAGATCTGAAAGCAGCTTTACTACAGTGAGTTAAATTGAAAAGAGCAATTAGCACCTGTTAGTCAACAGAGAGAACAGTCATATATCATCCACCTCTACCTTCCACTGGGGTCCTTTCAGCTTATAGTTTAAGTTCTTTGATGGAACATCAGGGACTTTCATTTTGGCTTAGGCTACCAGCTGGTATCACTAGGTGGGTTCCCTAGGAATCATACTCTCAGATGGAGATTAATCACAATGATTTGGGTTCTGCTCTAAGGACAATACCTAGAGAAGGAAAAGAAACAGGATTAGGTAGGTGAAAAAGTCAAGTAGTGATGCAGCCTCAGCAGGAGCCTTAGTTGATCCTGCAGGGATTTGTGAAGACAGGATGACCCTTCAGAACTGTGACAAGTTAGGAAAAGAGGGCTGGGTCTTTATATACCAAATCAACCAGTCATTTAATGTAGTCACACCAGTAACAGGGAACACTGGGCAAGGTGAGCAATCCTCAAAGCAGGCTGAGAGTGGAGGGCTGTTCGCCAGCAGCACTCCCAGCAGCTGGGGCAACATTTCTTTAATCTTGAAGATTTTTTCTTCTTTAAGGTCAGCAATTTGATTTATAGTAACCATGTGATAAGCATATATCATGTACCAGGCTAATTTATTACCTATACCAAGCCTATGAGTGTTATTAATATCCCCACTTTGCCAATTAGTATACTAAGATTTAGTGGCTTAAAGGACTCACCCAAATTCATCTAAAAATTAAACTGTAGTGCTAGGATTTGAATACAGGCCCAATACTGGAGCCCTCATCCTAAATATCACTAGTTAATGTTTTTTTAAGTAAAGGACAGATCTCTGATGAGAAGCTATTCTCAAATGAAAAATACAGATGTCTGACAATACATTTAGTGACCATTTTATGTATGTGCTTGTACATATTATTGTTTCATAGATAATTGCTGATAATTTAATAACGTTCCCATTTCTTAGTCTGACACCCTGGAGCTTTGGTCTTGACAAGGCATACATCTTGTAAGTTTTTCTATGTCCTCCAAAATGCTCATGCTTTGTTACAGAGCCGAGCAAATGTATATGTTGCCCACACTCTTGCTGGAACATCTGTGCAAAATATTCTACACTGGAGCCAGGTAAGAATGTTGAATTTATAGTCTTTGCTAAGTGTCCTTTCATATTTTATCTAGAATAGTCAAAGGACACCCTTTAGATAGCCCAGGGATGATTTCACACTTCTTCTAAGATGAAATGCAATATCGTCAATGCTGTGTTTTTTTTTTAATTTTTTATTTTTATTTTATTGCATTTTAGGTTTTTGGGGTACATGTAAAGAACATGAAAGATTGTTGCATAGGTACATACATGGCAATGTGGTTTGCTGCCTTCCTCCCTATCACCTATATCTGGCATTTCTCCCCATATTATCCCTCCCCACTCCCCACCCACTGCTGTCCCTCCCACTATTTCCCCCCTACAGACCCCAGTGTGTGATGCTCCCCTCCCTGTGTCCATGTGTTCTCATTGTTCAACACCCACCCATGCGTGAGAACATGTGGTGTTTGATTTTCTGTTCTTGTGTCAGTTTGCTGAGAATGAAGGTTTCCAGGTTCATCCATGTCCCTACAAAGGACACAAACTCATTGTTTTTTTATGGTTGCATGGTATTCCATGGTGTATATGTACCACATTTTCCCTGTCAACGCTGTTTTGATGGAGAATTTGATCTACATCATTGAAACTTCTCAGAAAATGGGAGGAAAGAACAGAAGTAGCTTAAGGACTTCTTTAGTGGATCTTAAAAACATGAATTTAGACAATCCAAGTGAGACTTCTCAAAGATGTGGCTGGAGAGGCTTATGTTTTTATATCTTCTCTTCAGCTCCTCCAGCCATACAGTCAAGTGGAAACAAAAATGCTAAGGTGGGGTCTAGCTGTCCAAAGAGATATTCACAGGAGCCCTTCACACTACAAGCTTTACTTGCAATTACAGGAAACACACACCTGTGTGTCTATATGGTGTGTGTGAAAGAGAGAGGGAGAGAGGAAAGGAGAGAGTTCTCTCTGTGGAAGAGGAGAAAGAGAGAGAGAGAGAGAGCAAGCGAGAGAGTGATTGTACCATCAAAACCAGAGAAGAATTCTCGGTTGGATCAAGTTTTGGTTGTTATCTCCCAGGATGACCATGTTGCATAATTCCAGGGCACAATGCCCCATTATAGCGCACAGAGTTATGGAGGATACCCACTCACATTAAGTACAATGAGGATGTACTTCCTGGAGTTGATAACGCAATGATCAAGAATTTATGTCTGTCTTTCTCTCAAAAGGCCTAATTCTTGCTTTACTGTTTTCCTGAGACGCTTATCCCAACATTGAATAGAAGAGCAGCTCTGCCTTTGTTCTGTGCTTCCCTCACAATTGCACACTAGGTAGCCCATTTCCATCACCCCACCAGCCTTATCCACTGAGATGTTTGAATACCTTGTACATTTTTGTTTCCTTTTAGGCAGTGAATTCTGGTGAACTCCGGGCATTTGACTGGGGGAGTGAGACCAAAAATCTGGAAAAATGCAATCAGGTACAAAAATCAGATACCATCTGCTGAAAATATATGCACTGGAAATGTATGACAGTGAAGTTATAGTGACAATTTATTCTAGATATGGGAACAAAATATGAAAATTTAAGCAGAAAATAATAGTTCATGTTTGACTCTATTTGAAAATGGTTAAGGTCGCAGCTTAGCCAAAAAAACCTCTCTGCTTTTACAACAGAGTACAAGGCCTTTTTTTTTTTTTTTTTTTTTTTGCTGGGGTTATCTCCCTGAACAAGGCACTGGGCTTCTCAGGAGCAAGATGGGATAGACTTAGTCAATAGAAGAGTGTAGTCTATGGTGGATACTAGAAGGATTATTTTAGGATTAAAAAAGTGGGATGGTGGGAGTAAGTTTGTTTCATGGCACAGTAAAAAGAAAATTAAATGGCAAGTGAGGATCACTGTATAAGTTTTGCCTCTGCATTATAACCTTCTGTAATAAATTAACCTTCTTTAATTTATCTTTAAAATAAATAAATTTGGGGCTTGGAAAATCCATAAGCAGCCAGGCGCGGTGGCTCATGCCTATAATTCCAGCACTTGGGAGGCCAAGGCAGTCAGGAGTTTGAGACCAGCCTGACTAACAGGGTGAAACCCCATCTTTATCAAAAATACAAAAATTCGCCAAGTGTGGTGGCCTGCACCTGTAATCCCAGCTACTCAGGAGGCTGAGTCAGGAGAATCTCTTGAACCCAGGAGGCAGAGGTTGCAGTAAGCCGAGATCATGCCACTACACTCCAGCCCGGGCAACAGAGTGAGACTCTATCTCAAAAAAAAAAAAAAAAGAAAGAAAGAAAGAAAGAAAGAAAAAGAAACCCCATAAGCATTCTTCCTGGTTACACTCTCAATGAATCTGTAATTTGCAAGTTAAAACAAATTTTAAATGTTATTACATTACCCAAGAAAATATGTAGCTAATGCTATGAACTAAAATTAAAAATCAAAGTGTGGAGATTCAGAATGGCATAGGTATTCTCTTTTGAACATAAAATCTTCTGAAGATTTTTGGTAATCATGTGTGTAAACGTAAATAAATATTTACCATACAAACAAAGCTGAAAGGGGCAGATTAGACACAGCTTAGTCTTTCTTTGAGAGTCTCACATCATAATTAATATCCACTGCCATACATCTATCTAGATGTAAAATGCTAGGAAACTGGACAAGCTGTGCCGTGCCCCTGGACAGCAAACTCTCAATCTTTGGTATCAGCTGCTTCTCTTGAGGCCCTTCTTCACTGTTTCCTAAAATACGCCATTAGAGAAAGTATTCCTGTTCTAAGATGGGGTTTTATTTTTTTAATTTTTTAAAATTTTGTTTTGAGACAGAGTCTTGTTCTGTCACTCAAGCTGGAGTGTAGTGGTGCAATCTTGGCTCACTGCAACCTCCACCTCCCAGCTTCAAGCCATTTTCCTGCCTCGGCCTCCCAAGTAGCTGGGACTACAAGCACATGACACCACATTCAGCTAATGTTTTTTTTTTTTTAATTTTTAGTGGAGATGTGGTTTCATCATGTTGGCCAGGCTCAAACTCCTGACCTCAAGTGATTCAGCCACCTGGGCCTCCCAAAGTGCTGGGATTACAGGCATGAGCCACCATGTCTAGCCCTAAGATGGTTTTATCAACATTTAATGGACTGAGTTCTAGAGAAATTGATTCATGCAGAATAGGAACCAAAAGATGGGAGTGGAAGGGAAGAGAAAACAAACACACGAAAAAGTATCATAGAATCACAGAAACTCAGAATGAGTCACGACATTTAGTTCAATCTTTTTCACCTGTAAGATGACAAAAAATCTACTATTAGCCCCACAGAATTTTTCAACTTTCCATATCCAAATTAGGCCATAACTCTAAATTCCTAGGGAGCCACAAAGAGAAACCAGAGCATCTAGAATTGGAGTCAAAACTCTGTGGTGGATCTCCTGAGTAAGAAATGGGCTTTACATTTCTGTGGAAAGTTCTAGATGCTGATTAATCTCAAGGGGCTCAGCTGGCCAGGCTAATTCTAGTAACACTGCATAAATAAAGTTCCCAGGAATTAGGAATACTAATTGGTTTATTTGGTGGCAGTGGGGGGGTGGGGAAAAGGGTTGGAGCTGGTATTCAACTTTTACTTCCCTTTGGCTCCAGTCACCTGAGTGCCATACCATGGTTCTGGAAACGCGGTCAAGCTGGGCCTCCCTCAAAGGCTGCCTGGGATCACAAAAAGGCTGTGTAGATACAGAGCCCTTCCCCGCAGGTTCCTTGCTTTTCTCTGTGGAATATAATTCTTGTCTCATGAAATGTTTGTGGAATATCTTTTAAAAGAACCAGGGCATCATTTTTTTAAAACAATTTATTTACAAAATATTTAATAGGAAGAAAAATGAAGTACAAGGCATTACGTGTTTTTATGTGTTTTCTCACTTGGCCTAGCTAGTTATTACAGATATTATCCCCCTTCACAGAAGAAGAAACTGAGGTTCCATAATGTTAAGTAGTTGTACCTTAAAATAAAGGTGGGAACAGAAATTCTTAACAGAGTCTGTGTGGCTTTAACACCTGTGTACCCTTCACTGCAGCAAATGGCACGTTTATTATATTTATTTCAAACATAAATTATGAGTCTGAAAGTCCAAATGTTACCTAGAGTTAAGGACTATTCCTTTTCTTTAGCCAACTCCTGTAAGGTACAGAGTCAGAGATATGATGGTTCCTACAGCAATGTGGACAGGAGGTCAGGACTGGCTTTCAAATCCAGAAGACGTGAAGATGCTGCTCTCTGAAATGACCAACCTCATCTACCATAAGAATATTCCTGAATGGGCTCATGTGGATTTCATCTGGGGTTTGGATGCTCCTCACCGTATGTACAATGAAATCATCCATCTCATGCAGCAGGAGGAGACCAACCTTTCCCAGGGACGGTGTGAGGCCATATTGTGAAGCATCCGATACTGGTGAGTCTAGGACAACCTCATGAGGGAGGGGACAGAGACCCATGAAGGCAGAATTAGGGAGGGCAGATTCCCTGCACTTGGCACTAAATCTGATATTTACGTTTACTTTTTTTCAGTAAATTAAAGTACTTATTGGGTAAAGAGGTTTCATATGCTATTATATATTCTACCATTTTGAAGGGTAGATTTTACCTGACAGCTGGAAAGTATCTAGACATTCTCTATGACAGTCAAGTAAATCTCTTTAAAGCACTTATTTTTTTCTATAAGCCATATTTTTTGAGCACTAAAAATGACAAATTGGGACAGATATTGAGGCCTGGAATCTCTGGATTGTTGTTGACTTTGACAAAAATAGCTAGACATTTTCACCCTGTTGCCATAGAGACATAACACTACATCAGGAAGCTGAGCTGCTTTAACAACAACAAAATCAATGTTACAGTATAGATGAAATATACGTTAAGCACTCTCAGAATAAGCCCAAGTTTTACAGTTGGATCTCAGGGAAGAAAATTGTATAGGATGTTTATGAGTTTTCCAATGAATGCATTCTGCATTACATAAAGTATATATGTGCATTTCAATGTCTAGATTCTAGTCCAAGCTTGTTGAAGGGTTTATAGCTTGTTGCTAGGAGACCTAATGGCTAGAAATTTCTGGCTCAATTTTCTGCCTCCAAAAATTTAAAGCTAGGAAGAAAATTGCATAATGTCATGAGCATGATGAAACAAATTGTTGTATACTTTATCCTTTAATCTTGACAAAGTTAATGTCAGACAGTCACCACAACTCATTCAACAAACCACGAATTAGTTCTTCAGAAAATTATTCCACTTTTACACAGTTTCAAGGATGACAGTTGTAAATTACATTGGTATTACAAATTACATTGGCAGAATCTCTGAAACCAAATCCAAGATTAGTGCGTGTCAAAAGCATATTGTTGAAGGTATACTGGTGTGTGAAGTTCAATTGTGTAGTTTTTCTGGCCCTAAGGATCATTTGGTAGCTCAGCTCAGTGCCAGTGAATCTTAATTTATTAAGACATATTTAAAGGCTTCAGAATCTATATCTACACACTACTACTTCCTTCATAAAATAGGTTTCTTAAAGGCCTGTACACAGTTCAATATATATTGCTGGATTTGATTTTCATTAGACCTTTCAAGGATGGTAAATCTTTCATTCTTAGACTGTACTTGTTACTACTTACAGTGTGGCTGGCTTAGTCTCTGTCTGAAGCTACATGAGATTCATTCTTGATTTGCAAAATTCAATCATATTTTTAAAATGAATTTATTTTTACTCTGCCTCATTCACAGAGGAAGTGAGACAGATATTTTGATATTCACAATCTCTCACTTAGACAAATAATCCAGATCCTACCTCATTATATAGCTGTTTCTTGTGAAGAACTTTATCCAAGTAAGTTACAATAATATTTTATATTTATCAATAAAATAAACAAAGCTAACAAGCTTGGTAATCACCCTGTATATACAAAGGGATTGTGAAGATTTTTTTAAACCAACATTTTCATAGTTGCATAGTCTTGCTCAAACCAAGATGGCTTCTATTTGTAAATGGAAATCGCTAGTGGTATGCTGGTAAACCAACTTTCTGGAAACAAACAAAAGCTCAGATTTATCAATTTGCCCATTTCTGTGGTGTAAACATGGTCACCACTGGCATTTGATGTTTTTATTGGAGTTGTTTCATCAAAGGAATATTTACATGTGAATCTCTAAGCCCACACACATACACATACCATTCTATACAAATGTACATATTTAATACTTTGATTCTTCTGCTCAGTACTCAGAGGGGGCGGAGAGGAACAGTTTTCTCCTAGGGCATGACAGACTGGACGGTCTCTTTATAAGAGTGATGTAATTGGGAAGAGAGAACACTGTCTCAGAAGGTGACTCTGATACTCTTCTTCATGAAAGACTGCATGTGGAACACAAGGATTTTTTTTTTTTTTTTTTTTTTTTTTTTTTTTTTTTTTTTAAAGGTTATCAGTTTTGCCCGGGGTTCGATAAAACTCCTGTGGTAAAGTGAAAATCCCACCACACCCACC
>CAUYQU010049364.1:0-25979 GCA_963574635.1 Cheracebus regulus | reverse complement strand
ATCCCCTATTCCTTTCTGTCTTCATTGTTAAGCACAATTATTGGCATAAATGAGGTTTTTAATACACATTTTTAGACTGTATTCTACCCTGGGCAATAAAACAAGAATCCCATTCTCTCTCCCTCTTTCCCTTCCTCTTTCTTTCTCTCTTTCATTCTTTTTTTTCTTTCTTTTGCTGTTTCTAAAAAAAAAAAGAAAGAAAAAGAAAATAGTACAATTATCTCTGTTTGCAGCTAATATGATCTTATATGTAGAAAATCTTAAGGATTACACACACACATAGACACACACACACTTGTTAGAACTAATAATCAAATTCAGAAAAGTTACAGGATACAAAGTTAACATCCAAAAATCAATGGCATTTCTGTATACTAAAAATAAACCATCCAAAAAGAAAATTAAGAAAATTTCATTTATAATAGTATCAAAAATAATAAAATACCTAGGAGTAAACTTAACCAAGGAAGTGATAGGCTTGTACACTAAAAACTACAAGGTGTTACTAAAATAAAGAGAACACAAATAAATGAAAAGACATCTATGTTCATGGGTTGGAAGGCTTAATATTGTTAAGATGTCAATGTACCCAAAGTAATCTACAGATTTAATGCAATCTCATCAAACTTTCAATGGTGCTTTTGTTTTGCTTTTTCTTGCAGAAACAGAAAAATCCATCCTAAAACTCATACGGAATATCAAGAGATCTGATAGTCAAAGCATTCTTGAAATAGAATATTATATTTAAAAAGATACCTGTATTCATATGTTTATTGCAGCACAATTCACAATTGCAAAGATATGGAATGAACCTAAGTGCCCATCAACAGATGAATGGATAAAGAAAATGTGATAGATGATGATAGATAGATAGATAGATAGATATACACACACACACATACATACACACACATATGTATATATATATGCACACACACACACATCACACATACATATATATATGTATATATACATACCATGAAATACTACCCAGCCATTAAAAAAGAATAAATGTCTTTGCAGCAACTTGGGTGGAACTGGAGGTCATTATCCTAAGTGAAGCAACGAAGGAATAGAAAACCAAATCCTTCATGTTCTCACTTATGAGTGGAAGCTAAGCCATGGGTACCCAAAGGCATACAGAGTGGTACGATAGACATTAGAAACTCAGAATGGGGGAGGGAGAGAGGTTGGAAAGGGAAACAAAATCACCTATTGTGTACAGTGCACACTATTTGGGTGATGGATACAATAAAAGCCCAGATTTCACCACTATGCAATTTATGCATGTGACCGAAAACCACTTGTAATCCTAAAGCTATTGAAATTAAAAAAAAAAAAATAAAATAAAATTCAAAAAAAAAGAGCAAAGAAGCATCACACTCTCTTATTTCAAAAATATTACAAAGCTACAGTAATCAAAACAGTGTAGTACTAGCATAAAGACAGACATATCGACCAATGAAACAGAATAGAGAGCCTCAAAAATGTCCTCCTGCATATATGGTCAAATGATTCTTGACAAGGATGCCAAGACCATTTGTTGCTGAAAGGACAGTCATTTCCACAAATAGTCACGGGAAAACTGGATACTCACATGCAAAAGAATAAAGTTGGGCCCTTACTTTATGCCATATAAAAAAATTAACTCAAAATGAATCAAAGACCTATATAAGACCTCAAACTATTAAACTCTCAGAAGAAAACAGGGGAAAATCTTCAGGACACTGAATTTGGCAATGATTTCCTGGACATGACACCAAAAGTACAGTCAATGAAATAAAAAATAGATAAATTGGGCTGCATCTAAATTAGAAACTTAGGTACATCAAAGGACATAATCAATATAGTAAAAGGGCAACCCATGGAATGGGAGAAAATATTTGCAAATGATATAACCGGTAAGTGATTAATATCTAGATTATTTTTCTAAAAAAAAAAAAAACTACAACTCAACAACAACAAAAATAAGCAACCTGATTTAAAAATGGGGAAAGGAATTGAAAAGCCTTTCTCCAAAGACATACAAATGTCCACTGAGCACATGAAAGGATACTCAACATCACTAATAATTAGGGAAATGCAAATCAAAACCACAATGAAATACCATCTCATACCAATTAGGATAGCTGCTATTAAAAAAAAAAAAAAACTCAGAAAATAAGTGTTGGCAAGGATATAGAAAACTGGAATCTTTTTTGTTGGGAATTTAAAATGACATGGCCACCATGAAAAACATGGCAGTTCCTCCAAAAATTAAGCATAGAATCACCGTATGACCTAGGGATTCCACTCCTTGGTATTATACCTAAAGGAATTGAAAGCAGGGACTTGAAAAGATATTTGTACACCCATGTTCATAGCTGTATTATTCACAGTCACCCAAAGTGGAAGTAACCCAAGTGTCCTTCAGTGGATGAATGGAAAACAAAATGAGGTCGGAACGCACATTCTTTGGCACTGTGCCATTTCCAATAGGAGGAGGATGTGCTGACCTGGGGAACCCTGCACTGGTAGAATCCTGCAGAGCATGTGGTAGTTCTCAGTAAATTACCTAGTCAGGATTCTGACCTATAGGTGTCTTCCCTTCAATCCCCATTGGGCACTGCACTATGTATGGGGAACTGCACAGCCTGCCCTCACACAGGGAGCCTGGGTACACATGGGGAGATTGGTAAGGCATGGTGAGGGCCTGCAGAGAGTGGGCATCTGCATCAGAGCTTCACAGAGCACAGAGAATGGAGGAAGGGAAACAGCTGTGCTGGTTGGGGCAAGGTCAGGCCCAGAAGAGGCCTCAAGGGGATGTGACAAGAAGGTCACCAGACTGGAGGCTAAGCAAACCTGTGAGTTAGATGTTGAGTCAGAGTCATAGGGTTGTCTACCTGCTGGAAGAGAGTCAGGGAGAAGGCTGGAGAGCCCCTCAGGCAAAGCTAAAGGTCTGTACTAAGTCTCTGGTTTAGGGGAAACCTCTAGAAGTATGATAAACCATCAGGTCCCAGGACAAACGTTTATAGCATTGGAAAGTAGGATGGAGAATAAACTGGACAGGTGAGACTGGAAGCAGAATGACCCCCGTGGAAATGTCTGTCCTCCTGCCACCTCCCATGATGAGAGACATGACTGCATGGACAGAAGAGCTTGGGTGTCATCAGCACATGAAACGCCTGGTCTGCAGACCAAAGGCCAGACACCTTGTCATGATACATTCTCCAAGTCAGAGCCTCCTCGGCATCCCACCCCACCAGAGGCCTCAGTCTCCTGCAGCTTTTTCCATCCACCCACTCCAACCCCAAGTTTCCACTCTGAAAATTGTCAAACCTAGAGAAGGGCTGGAAGAATAGATCAAAGAGGAATGTATCCTTCTCATGATTCACAATTGTTTACATTCTGCAATATTCACTTGCTCTTTTCCTATTTGAGGACATTTTTGAACCCTTTGAAAGCACACTGCAAACATCATGGCTCCACCCCCAACTCTCTCCATCTGCATTTCCCAATAACAAGGGTGCCATGTCCTCCTCAAAGCATTTCATCATGTTCGTTTGATCCAGTATTGGTTAAGTTCAAGATTTTGGTGAAAGATGTGCCCACCAGATTTCTACACCAGGACACCCTTCATTTTTAAGACATTCTACTTGTAACATGAGAATCTTTTTGAAAAGCATTTTTAGTGCTGATTTTATACATTAAATTTGCCTAAAGAAGACTGGACTGTAGTATTATCCCATCCTGATATTTGGCTTGCTTAAAGGAGGAAAAAGTACCAAATTGTACATTTATACACTGTGACACAAAAGATTTTGTTTAAAACTATTCCTGTAAGAAAGCTTCCTAGCGCTTCCATCACGTGCTCTGCAGTATGCTAACCAATGACAATAGTAATGAAAGCAGGCACCTCCCTGATATGGTCTGGCTGTGTTCCCACTCAAACCTCATCTTGAATTCCCATGTGTTGTAGGAGGAACCTGGTAGGAGGTAACTGGATCATGGGGGCAGGTTTTCCCCTGCTGTTCTTCTGATAGTGAATAAGTCTCTCAAGAGCCGATGATGATTTAAAAAGTGGAGTTTCCCTATACAAGCTCTCTTCTCTTGTCTGCCACCATGTGAGATGTGCCTTTCACCTTCTGCCATGATTGTGAGGCCTCCCCAGCCATGTGGAACTGTAAGTCCATTAAACCTCTTTCTGTTGTAACTTTCCCAGTCTTGGGTATGTCTTTATCAGCAGCGTGAAAATTGACTAATACACTTTCCTTCAATCTAAACGGGAAGTCCATGTATACAACCAGCTTAGCACAATGTAATAAGTGGTAAGAATTAAGAGATGATGAGCACAAACAGAGTAATTATGCTGCTTAAGAGATAGGGGTTGGCAAGCCGGCTGGGGCTTCTTAGAGTTTAGGGGTTTGAGGGGGTGTCTTAGTTCAGCTGCTATATCAAAATACCATAAACTGGGTGGCTTATAAACAACAGAAATTTATTTCTCACAGTTCTGGAGGCTGAAAGTCCAAGATCCAAGGCGCTAGTAGATTTGCTCTCTGGGGAGACCTCTCTTCCTGATTCATAGGTGGCACCTTCTCACTGTGTCCTCACATGGAGGAAGGGGTTGAGGGAGCTCTCCGGGATCTCTATATAAGGGGACTAAGCCCATTCCTGAGGGCTTCAGTTAATTACTTTCATGGTGCTTCTTGTGACTTTCTCTCATTCTATTTTCTCATTCATATACGGCCACCATCAGAATTGCATTGCATCTTCCAGTTGCAGGGAGGATAGTGGCCATCTTATTGATGCATGAGGCTAGTGCAGAGCAAGGATGTTGGCAGAGTGAGAAAAGACAATAGAATTGATCAGCAAAGTATAACACAAGTCCATCATTTCTGTATTGTATATTGTATTACTTTAATAATTTAAAAAGACAAAAAAGTCCCAAGTGGGATGGGGTAACTAGTGGCACGTGGCAAGGCAGGGGAGACATTGATCAAAGGGTGCAAAGTTGCAGTTATGTAGGATAAATAGACTAGAGACTGAATGTACAGCATGGTGACTATACTTAATGTATCATGCATTTGAAATTTGCTAAGAGAGGTATTAAGTGTTCTAATCACTCACAAACACAAAAACTATGTGAGGTGATGGTTATGTTAATTAGCCTGACTATAGTAATTGCTTTACATTGTTTAGGTATATTAAGTCATCGCGTTGGACACCTTAGATACACACAATTTTTATTTTAAAAATAAATATGGAAGAGAAGAAAAATTTAACAATGTCCTAAAAAAGATTAAAAATAAAAAAAACCAGTGAATCTATTTAGGGTTATACTGCTAATGTAATCAGAGTTGAAGACTTTCATTCAGTCTCTCCACCAAATTCTGATGCCTCATTCCCACACTAAAATGGAAAAATGGGAAAAGTTCTGAGGATTTTTTTAAGTCCTGAATAAGATCCAAAAATATCAATGATGTGAGCATGAGTGTGGCATGTGTACTCTTTTCCTGTGTAGAATGGTAGTATTTTGTATACTCTTACAGAGCTTGTCCAGTTAATGGGGGTATTATCAATCATCAATTGAAAATGGGGAGGGAAACGTGAATCACAACTTGGGATCTAGAGGAATCACTTGGGTGCGTAGTGGCCCCTGGTTCAGGTCTGGGCCAGGATTGGGAGAGGAGAGTAAGAATCCATTCTCTAAGGTCCATCATGTTCTAACGGACAGTCACACTTCATTAGGGGCAGTTATTCTCATCCCCCACCAACACTTGCCACAGTGATCCCAATGTGAGAAAACAGAAAAGGTGCCTTTGAGCTAACTGAGAAAAGGATTTCCAGGTGTGCCTGGGAAGATGTTTCTGGAAGAGGTTAGCATTTGACTTGGTAGACTGAGTGAAAGAGATCTACCTGCACCAGCATGATCATCCTCGAATCACTTGAGGGCCTGAATAGAAAAAAAAGGTGGAGGAAGAGTGAATTCTCTCTCTCCTGGAGCAGCTGGGACATTCGTCTTCTCCTGCCCTCAGACTTTGGAATTCCACACCTCCATGAGCCTCAGCCTCCGACTGAAATTACACCATGGGCTTTCCTGGGCCTCCAGCTTGCTGATGACATGTCACGGGACTTCTCAGCCTTCGTACTCATGAGCCAGTTCCTATAATAAATCCCCTCACATATTGCAGGGCCTCTCAGTTTTCCACTACTTTCTTTCCTTGTGTTGACTAAGAAATACAGGCCTGACCACTTTGTGACCCAGTTGGCTGCATGTTTTCTCTTGCAGGCTCAAACTCATGCAGACCTTGAACTTTCCCAGGCACTGAAAAAGATGTTAAGGTTGTGCCCAAAACATGAAACGATCAAGCATATTGCTAAACGTGTAAAACGAACTCCCTACCCTGAATCAGATTCCTTAAACTCTCATATAAACTTCATAACCCAAGTCCCTCATTGTATACATACCTAGGTAAAGCATCTCTTTTCTTGCTGTACGTTGTGAGGATCATGGAAGTGCTTTGTATGTAGGTTCCCCTAATTCATGCTTTGGACTCATCACCCTGGCATTTAGTGCTTCTTTCTTAGAAATCCCAATCAGTTCCCTCTCAGGACTGTTTGGGGAAGTCGCTTGTGGGTACTCCCCTGCCACTGTTTTTGGGGTGACTTCATCAGGATTTCAGCCAGACAGAACATGCACACACATACACATACACACCAACACACACACACACACACACACACACACACACACACATACACACATACCCTATTAGTTCTGTGTCTCCAAAAAACCCTAACTAATACAGCTACATGTTTGCACAACATTCTAACTCTGGGGTGAGTCTATTTTGCCAGAAAGCCTGAAACAACTATTTTTCCAACAGAATTGCATGCTGACGTGTAGCCTATAGTCAGGAAGCCAAACTCTGCATCCGGATAAACTGCAAATGTCGATGTTAGTGATAACTACCTCTATCTTCTTCCTAAAAGGGCACAGGTGGGATTGAGATGACTTTAAAATGACAAAATATGTTTCTAACGGTCAAAGCCCTGAGGAGATGGCACACTGAATTTCCCACAGTGAGGATAGGAGACTTCCCTGGGACAGCATCTGGCATAGCCTCATCTCAGCCATGCAGCAGGGTCACCATGATCGCAGTGGTGGGCCACTTGCCCCTTGTGCTAGCAATACCGCCTGCTTCTTCATCAGGCAGCAGAGACACTGCATTTGCAGGACGTGCAGTCATCCCCAGCCATGACACTCTGTAGAATGACTCCCACTGGGTCCCTCCCTGAAAGCCTATCTCCTTAGCAACATGCTCCTGTGCCTTTCATAACCCAAACACAATGAACAGCAGCTCAACACGTACGGAAAACCTGCCACAGGAGCCTCACAAGAGGTCCAGCCACTCTCCTCCCACCTGTGAAGGCTGTGAGGGGCTTGCAGAAATGTATGAAATATCACTGTGCTGATAAAAAACCAAGGACTACCACAAAACCAGTAGATACAGCGACTGTGTTATTATCACACTACAGGAAGAACAGTACAACTCAAGTAAATAAACTGATTCTCAGCCTTAGAATGCAAGTAGAAAGAATTCTGGATCCAAAGGTTCAGGAAATATGTTACAGCCTGATGGGTTCTGCTTGCCCACTGCCCTTAAAAAGCAATGCACTGAGAACAGCAAGTGTTGCAGGAAAGAGTTTAATAATTTCAGAGCCAGCCTAGTAAAGAGGACCAGAGATAATTCTCAAATCCACTTCCCCAAGAATTCAGAGGCTAGGGATTTTCAAGGATAGTTTGGCAGGCAGGGGGCTGGGGAATGGGGAGTACTGACTGGTCGGGTTGGGGATTATATCACAGGGGGTTCAAGCTTTCATCTTGTGCTGAGTCAATTCCTGGTTGGGGGGTCACAGGACTAGTTGGGTCAATTCCTGGGTAAGGATTACCTGTTCAGGTGGCCCCAGCTGGCCCATCAAAATGCAAGATCTGAAAAATACCTCAAACACCAGCCTTAGGTTTTACCATAATGATGTTATCTATAAGAGCAACTGGGGAGGTTACAAATCTTGTGACCTCTAGCTACATGACCCTGAACCATAATTCTAACCTTGTGGCCAATGTATTAGTTTTACAAAGGCTGTTTCAGTCCCTGAGCAAGGAGGGGGTTAGTTCTGGGAAGGGACTGTTATCATCTTTGTTTTAATGTCAAACTATAAACTAAATTCCTCCTACAGTTAGCTTGGCCTACACCCAGGAATGAGCAAAGACAGCTTGTGATATTAGAAGCAAGATGGAGTCAGCTATGTCAGGATTCTCTGTCATAATTTTTGCAAAAGTGGTCTCAAATACTCGTTCATGCAATACTATATGTCATGTAAAATTTCCTTTCAATTTTAAGCACCTCCTCGTTCTTCCTCTGGATGCAAATTATTGCTCTTAAGTTTCCCCTGGTGTCACCGGAAGCATTTTGGACAAAGAGAGACATGCACGAACTCAAGCTCTTTGCCAAGAAGTGGCATAAGGTGGCCAGCCTGTACCAGCTCATTAGAGCCAATTGTTAAATTTTCACTGATTGCATGAGCCTCACGTTGAATCATCAGTGGTTTGAAATTGGCCACAGTACAGCATTTATACAGAAATCAGCAAACACTACTGATCATGGCTGTTTGGTTTGCTTTCCAGAAAAGTGGTTATTAAGCATTTACCAGCATCCACTGGCCATCTGCCACTGCTGAGGTGGGCTTCCCCAGTTTTGCCACCTTTCTAAACTTCATTTTTTTCTATTTATACAATGAGAATCATAATTCCATTCCACACAACCATTTTTTTTCTAAATGAGGCCAATGAATATAAAAGTGCTTTGTAAATTACAAAGCAGTTGACAACAACTGCATTTTTAATCCTCATACCTTCATCGATAAAATATATGAGAATCTTCCTGCTTTCCTGTGCCTCTGGGGAACCAAGAGGTTCATATTGCCCTTTCTTTCTTTTCTTTTTTAATGTTTATACCCCTAGTTTTACATTTAAATGGAGGATTGCAAAGTTTCTTCTCTTTCTTCAAGAAGAATACCAAAGTTAGGGATAGTGACATTTTCAAAGTGCAGGAAAGGCTGAAGAACTCCTTCCATTTGCTAGGTTCTTGGCAAATGTGAACTGAGTGCCTGCTAGGAATCACCTGGGGGTATTTGGAAAATGTCTGGCATCCAGGTGGCAAAGGCCAGAGCAGTAGAGGCAAGCGTGGGTCCACCCCGTGAAGTGGAATCCACTGTGATCTCCTCCCCCTGGTCACCCCATATCTTGCACTGGAATGGGCTTCTCTCCATTTTCACAGGTCCAAATTGACTCTTATCAGATTACTTCCACCAAAGGGGGTGATCCCTCAAAAATACTAAACTTTTGTTCTCTTTTCTGAAACAAGGACTACTCTTTCACTTTCAAAAACAGATGTGCTATCTACCTAGAGAATGTGTTGAGAAGATGATCCCGTCCATGGCAATCTTTGTGAACGTTGGCAGCTGCTCCATTTCCTCTCTCCTCTGTCACAGTGCTGCTGTGCAAATCCCCATAGCCTCCAACCCCTGGGACAGAGGTTTCCACAGAAGCACTTTTATCTCTTGGTCTTTGCTGGTTTCAACAGTTCCCTGAATTTCTCCTGAGCACTGGGCTGAAACGGTCACTACTGATGAAGACTTTGAGCCACAGAAGGCTCTCCTCAGTCTCCTGTCTTCCAGTCTTGCTGAGTACTAGGGAGGACCACATGATATTGTTTGGGTTTCTGTCCCCACCCAAATCTCATATTGAATTGTAATCTCCAGGTATTGAGGGAGGGACTTGTTGGAAGGTGATTGGATCATAGGGGTGGTTTCTCCCATGCTCTTCTCACGATAGTGAGTTCTCATGAGATCTGATGGTTTCATAAGGGGCTCTCTCCCCTTTACTTCCTTCACACACTCTCACTTGCTGCCATGTAAGATATGCCTGCTTCCCCTTCCGCCATGATTGTAAGTTTCCTGAGGGCTCCCCAGCCATGCAAAACTGTGAGCTAAGTAAACTTATTTTTTCTGGAAATTACCCAGTTTGGGGCAGTTCTTTGTAGCAGTATGAGAATGGACTAGTACACTACATTACTGTGGCTCTCACCTGGCAGGTTTTGCACCTTTTTCTGGTTCAGAAGCCTTTCTACTCTCAAGCAGATGATGCATCTGCTATGTTTCCTAACTTCTTGAAAATGCAGTTTAGCAAAAGCAAGAATGAGTGGGTCCAATCAACAATAGCTTCTGTTTGAGGCAAGCAGAGTCTATAGCTATCTGCTCTATTTGAGAAATTTGATTCCTCTCAACTATGCAAATATGTATTATTAGCTATCAGATTGTCTCAGTTCACTCAGACTGCTATACCAAAATACCACAGACTCGGGGGCTTAGCAACAGACATTTCTTTCTCACAGTTCTGAAGGCTGGAAGTCCAACATCAAGGTTCTGAGAGATTCTGTGACTGGTGAGGGCTCTCTTCTTTGTTCACAGATGGAACCTCCTCACCGTGTCCTCACATGGTAGAAGGAAAGCGCTCTGGTTTCTTTAGCCTGTGAGGGTCCTCATCCCTTCATGAATCTCTGCCCTCATGACCTAATCACCTCCCAACGACCCTGCCTCCTAACACCATCACACTGTGATTAGGATTTCAACAGATGAATTTAGAAGGACACAAATATTCAGTCCTTAGCACAGAAGCTGAGCTAAGAATTTACAAAGATGATCTCTTTTAAACCTCACACCAGACCTATAGGAATTGTTATCCTCATTTTACAGATGAGAAAATAGACTCAGAAGAGGTTAAAACCATAGCTAAGGCCACACAGCTTTAAGTAGTGGCCATAAGCCAACGCATGTATCTTCAACTCCAGACCCAGTGCTCTTAACCTCCAACTCATTTGGGGTTGTCTCATTAACAACCCCAAATAAGGTAGATCTTCCCAGCTAGCTCCTATTCTAAAATCATATTATGATCAAGAAATTTTTATATAAAAATTTTATTGTCAATTTAAACATATAATAGAAATTCATTTAAGTAAACTACAGTGGACTCATTTGCAATAATAAGCAATCTTTAAAAATTATACATTATTTTAATATATTTTGTTAAACAAGCATGTCAAAAAACATCACGTACTCTGATCACAAATATTTAAAGTGATATATACATAGACGTGTACATGTAATATATATTATAGGTATATGCATTTTATATAAAATGTTAATATATTTTTGCTACATGGAAAACAATCTTGTTCCAAAACATTATGAGCTATGCTCCTGAATATGCAAAACAGTTATATGACACCTATGTGTTGAGAGAGACAGTCCTCTATGCATCTCTCATGCTTCTACATATCTTACCAGGTAAGAAAAGAATAGGAGGCCCCAGGCTGGGCACAGAGGCTCACGCCTGTAATCCCAGCACTTTGGGAGGCCAAGGCAGGGGGATCACCTGAGGTCAGGAGTTTGAGACCAGCCTGGCCAACATGGTGAAACTCCATCTTGACTAAAATTACAAAAATTAGCCAGGTGGGGTGGTGGGAGCCTGTAATCCCAGCTGTTCAGGAGGCTGAGGCAGGAGTATCACTTGAACTTGGGAGGCAGAGGTTGCAGTTAGCTGAGATCATGCCAATGCATGCCATCTGGTGACAGAGTGAAACTCCATTTCAAAAACAAAAAGAATGGGAGGCCCCAACTACTCTTTGCCAAGACCACTTCTCAAGGTTGTATTTGCAGCAAGCTGCACTGAAAGATAAGATCCTGTTTTCCTCTGGAAAAAGGAGCAGGTTTGCTTACTGCTTGCTATAAAAGCAACAGATTCCCCCAAGCTTGCATTCTTCTCCTGTGTGCAGCTCACTGCCTGTGCAAGTGCTGTGTGGGTGCACTGTGTCAGTCCCATGGGACTTCGAAGCAAGAGGATCTGACACAAACATACTGATGGTCAGGCTGCTTGCTGTGCTGTGAGTAATAATGTTGTTTATCTCTGACCTAGGAGTCTTATGGCATCTGTCAGAATCCACAAAAGACTAACAGGGATTAAAAAAATTAAATGCCAGATAACGATCTATTTATGTGGTGTTTGTATACATATGCATAGATCCAAATACGTATATGTGTTGTACATTAGCATATGCATACAACAAACGTTGTTATCGCTGATGATAGTGTCACAAGTAATCATTTCTTTGTCTTATGCCCACATTCCACATTTCTATAACATATGTATTATTTGCAATCAGAAACAAAGCAATAAAAACACTCTTAAAACTACATGTACAATGATTTCAACTAAATAAAATTCATTAAAGATATGTCACCAATTTTACATTTACTCCTCACTCTCCATTAAATCTGCATGTCTCTGGTGACTGAGACATTGTAGTAACCAAGGTAACATGGGTCTATCTCATTAAATCTCCTAGAATCTCACAGAATTTACATTGAAATGCAGAGACATTTAGAAAAATAAGGGATGAAAAGGCAAGTTTGGAAGAGAATATTTGCAAATGACATATCCAACAAAGGACTAGTATCTCAAATATAGAAAGATCTCACAAAACTCAATAGTAAAAACCCAACAGTCCAATTAGAACATGGACCAAAGACATAAACAGACATTCCACTAAGGAGATACATAGATAGCAAATGAGCACATAAAAATATTCAGCATTATTAGCCATTAGAAAATGCAAATTAAAACCACAGTGAGAAACTAGATCACTCAGACATTGCTGGTGAGAATGTGAAATGTACAGCCACTCCAGAAAACAGCTTGGCAGTTTCCTAAAATACAACATATGTAACTACCACATGACCCAGCAATTGCATTCCTGGGCATTTATCCCAGAGAAATTAAAACTTATTGCACACAAAAACCTATGCACCAATGTTTATAACAGCTTTATTTGTAATAGCCAAAAATTGGAAACATCCCAGGTGTTCTTCAACAGGTGAATGGTTAAACAAATTTGGCGTGTCCATATTATGGAATATGACTCAACAATAAAAATAACAAACTGTTGATATACACAACAACCTGGATGGAATCTCTGGTTAATTATACTATGTGAAAAAGCCAATCTCAGAACATTACATACTATATGATTTCACTTATATAACACTCTCGAAATGACAAAGTCAAAGAAACGGAGAGCAGATTAGCGCTTGCCCCAGGGTTAAAGAGAGGACAAGGGTGGAAGGAAGTAGGCGTGGCTATAAAAAGACAACAAGAGAGATCCTTGTGGTGATGGAAATGATCCATATCAATACCAACATTCTGGCTGTGGTACTCCATTACAGTTTTGCAGGATGTGGCATTGGGCAAATTGGGTAAAGTGTACATGGGATCTCTCAGCATTATTTCTTACAACTGTATGCGAATCCACAATTATCACAGAATTAAAAGTACAATCAAAAATTTGAAAATTAGATGCAGACAAAAATACAAAGTAATTCCTCACAAAATGCAAGGTATAAAAGAATATATTTAGCATTGGACATTTAGATTAATAGAATGGAGGAAGTTAAAATTTTCTACATCTGCATGTAATTCCACATTGTGGTAAGGAATGCTGAGGAACCATGTGAGAGTAAGAAGTGGTTATGGAGAATAGCAGGCGAGGCTCGGGTTTTACCACCTGAGCCGGGGGACCTTTCTGACAACCACGATGTGTCTTTCTAACTCCCAGCAAGCCCCTCAGGCAGGGGAGAAAGGTTTCCCCAGCAACTGCTGGGGGCAAGGGAGTTGGGAGCTCTGCTGGATCTGGTGGCAAGTGAGTGTGCAGGTGACCAGGAGGCAAGGAGGCCAGAGACTAGGTCAAGCAAGACCTCCTCCCGGGCAGGGGCACTGAGAGTCGAGACAATGGAAGCGTTCAAAGCCCGGCACTGCCATGTGCATTTGCATTCCAGAGCGCCCCTCTGAGTGCTGGGTCAAGACTGGACTGAGGCATGCAGCGGCAGCCTGGTGGCCGGGAGGGAGGGCCTGGATTCAGTGGTGAAGATGGAGAGAGGGACCAGTTCAGAGTGTGAGTGGGCAGATGTTTCACGTACCAAGAAAAAGGATGCAGAAAAGCCCAGCAGGGAGAGACGATCAAGAGCAGGACTTGAGCTTCCCTGAAAGTGGAAGACAGGAACTTTCTGTAGCAAAATGCTGCAGAAATGTGGAGCATCACCTCAGAGTTCCGTAGCAAAATGGAAAGGGGGCCCCGATCCCTGAACCTGAGGCATTTCACCTGATGAAGCAGGAAGATAAGCCGACATGCTTTGCCCTAGTAAAATTTGTGAAGCCTCTGTTTCTTCCAGCCTTTCAAAAGGGTAAAAGGCAAATAATATTTCTGCTGACAGCATGAAAGCACTTCCAACAAGGGCTTTTTCCTCTCAGTCTAGACCACGTTAACCCCACATGGTACTGCGTACACAGCAGCCATTCCCCGCAAGCGACTGCGATTTCTGAAACAAAACAGGGTTTTACAACCCTAGAGGCTCTGGAGGAAACTGAGTGGGATTGTAAAAATTCCTCCTAGGAATTTTCAGGACAATTCCCCTTAGGTGGCATCAGAACTCAACAAACAGCTTCATGGAAACACTCCAGAGGGGTCCTTTCCTTTAAATGTTTACCCTATTAGCAATCAAATGTTGGTCCTCAACTGACCCAGGGCCTGGGAAAAGACCTCAAGGAGTTGAATCAGCACTGAGTTAAGTTTGCTGAGTCTTGTGTCTCTTTCCTGGAGGGTAGTGTGAATAGATGGCCGCAGTGGTGAATAGTAGGGGCTGTGGCCATTCGAATCTCCATCCAGGTCCACAGCAGAGGGGCCCCCACTTGAGTTTGCTTTCCACTTTCTTTTGCCAAAAGTTACACTTTTCTATACAAACACTTTCTTTTTATTCACAGTATAGACTCAATTAACCCAGACATAAAACTATGATTTCTTACTGTGGTCTTCCCTGGCTCAGAAAGAGAATTGAGAAGGCGAAGGGGAGGCTCTCCATGAGAAGGGGGACCAGGCTATCCCTATGGCCATGGCAGGGGTTGGGAGGTTGCCAGGGTCCCTCGTCTGGAACAGACGAGGGAAGCTGGTCCTGTGGGTGAAGCCACGTTGACCATTGGGTGTCTGCCCCAACTCCTACCACTTTCTCCTAAAAACATTTCCTCCCCCACTTCATACCCATTAGAATAGCTACTATCAAAAAGGTAGGGGGAAATCAAACCCCTCATGCACTTCTGGTGGGAATGCAAAACATGCAGCTGCTGTGGGAAACATTGTGGTGGTACCTCAAAAAGTTAAACAGAGTTACCACACCACCCAGCAATTCCTCTCCTGGGTATCTATCCAAAGGACTTAACAGCAGGGTTTCAGAGAGGTATTTGTAGACACATGTTTATAGCGTTTATAGCAGCACCGTTATTCACAATAAACAAAGTGTGAAAGCAACTTAAAAGTCCATTAACAAATGCATGGAGGGCCGGGTGTGGTGGCTCACACCTGTCATCCCAGCACTTTGAGAGGCCAAGGCAGGTGGATCACCTAAGGCTGGGAGTTCAAGACCAGCCTGACCAACATGGAGAAACTCCCAAGTCTATTAAAAATATAAAAATTAGCAGGGCGTGGTGGCACATGCCTGTAGTCCCAGCTACTCTGGAGGCCGAGGCAGGAGAATCGCTTAAACCTGGGAGGCAGAAGTTGCGGTGAGCTGAGATCACGCCATTGCACTCCAGCCTAGGCAAAAAGAGTGAAACTCTATTTCAAAAAAAAAAAAAAAAACAAACAAACAAATGAATGGAGAAACAAAATGTGGTCCATACAGGTAATGGAAAATTATTCAGCCTTGAAAAGGAAGTTGGTTCCGACCCACGCTACAACACAGGTGCAACTTGAGGACACTATGCTGAGTGAAATAAGCCAGACACAGAACAAACGCTGTGTGATTCCACTTGTACGAGGTACCAAGAGTAGTCACATTCATAGAGACAGAAAGAATGGTGGCTGGGTGGGGAGTTAGTGTTTAATGGGAATGGAGCTTCCGTCTGGGATGATGAAAGAGTTCCAGAAATGGATAGCGATGATGGGTACATGGCATTGTGAATGTACTTAATGCCACTAATTGTACACTTAAAAACAACTAACATGCCAAATTTTGTGTTGTGTATATTTTATCACTATAAAAAAAGGTTTTAAAATTCCTCCTTTATCCTGCTGCTGGTAAACATGAAAAAATAATAAATTGTCTCAAGCATTTTTTTTTGCAGTACATAGTGATGGTCAAGAGACTCTCTAAGATGTCCACAGTAACACAGTCAGCTTCCAAGTCTTTTTGCAGAAAAAGGAACTCAGCCATTGGTTAACTAGATTTAATTAGAATTCTACTATTACTTTGTTCCAGCTGGTCTTTGGTTTCTCGACCAAGGTATCATACTGTGATGGCAGACCCCACAGAAACTCCTGGGGCAGGTGAACACAGCACCTCTTAGCTAAAATGCTCCTGTGTTGAACACAGTGAACTAAAACCACCACACCCAGGATCCCTAAATGGTAGAGGATTTAGACTCAATTGCATATTCTGCACTAAGTGTAAACAATGTGATTACATAGGGGAGGGGCATGGTTAGATGCTTTCCTCATGACACTAGTGTACCCTTATTTGTGGTTTTGTTTTTTGAGGTTTCGGTGATCCTCGGTATGGTACAATAAGGTATTTTAAGAGAGAGAGAGAAAGAGAGCATTCACATACTTTTATTACAGTTATAATTTATTACAGTTATAATTGTTATAATTGTTCCATTTTTACTAATAGTTATTGTCAACCTCTTATTGTGCCTCATTTATAAATTAAACTTTGCCATAGATATATACGTAGAGGAAGAAAACATAGTGACTATAATAGTGTTTGGTACTATCCATGTTTCAGGAATCCACTCAGGGTCTTGGAACATATCTCCCGCAGATAAATCAGGGACTACTATAGGGTCTTAATCTAATTGGTATAATGGTATTGGATCTAAGGTCTTTACCTTATAAGTGTTTAAAAATCTGGACATTTTTACATCAAAATAGATGAAAATTATGACTCAAGAAATAATAATAGAAATGTTTCATAGTGGCTAGGAACAGTAACTCACACATGTAACGCCAGCATTTTGGGAGGATGATGTGAGAAGCTTGCTTGAGCTCAGGAGTTTGAGACCAGCCTGGACAACACGGCAAAACCCCATCTCTGCAAAAGAAAAAAAAAAAAAATACAAAAATTAGCAATGCATGGTGGTCACACCTAGAGTCCCAGTCACTTGGGAGGCTGAGGTGGGAGTATCACTTGAGCTTGGGAGGTTAGGGCTGCAGTGAGCCGTAATGATGCCATTGCACTTTGGCTTCGGTGACAGAGTGTAACCCTGCTGAAAGAAAGAGAGAAAGAGAACAAAGAGAGGGAAGGGAAGGGGAAGGGGAAGGGGGGAGGGGAGGGGAAGGAGAGGAAGGGAGGGAGGGAGGGAGGGAAAGAAAGAGAAAGGAAAGGAAGGAATGAAAGAAAAGGAAAGGAAAGAAAAAAGAAAAGAAAAGGGCTTTATTCCTGGGAAAGCTGCCCCAGCACGTCTGAGCTGAGCTGGTCACTAAACCACTGTTCCGGGGGTAGAGTTGCTAGAAAATCACCTTAAGAAGTTAATATCACACATAACATATATTTTAAAATAGTGTTGCTACAGTGAACATTGTAATAAATTTCTGCAAAGACCCTCCAACATTTCAACAAATTAAAAAATCTAATTGGTATTTATTATCAATTCATGCATCAGGCAGCAACCCACATAAAGACTGAGAAACACTTTCAGATGGGCTGAGCAGAGGAGATAAACTTTATAGGCAGAAGAATGCAAAAAAAAAAAAAAAAAGCAGACACAAGGAACAAAAGGTGAATTGGTCATTACCAAGTTACTTTCCTTCTAGGGTTGAAGCAGAGGTGACTTCCTTATCTTGCCTGTTCAGATAAACTGGGCGTCTTCTGATTAGTTGCCATGAATCTCCTGTCTAGGGGAAGATTGGCCTATTTTAGAGTTCAGTTTGATTACATGCCACCTAGCCTGAGTGACTTCATTCTGATTTGGTCTCAACTGTTGGGGCCCTGGGCAGGAGTTCAGTCCAAAACAACAGTCTCCCGTAATTTTTTTTAAACGTCATAGAATACCATCTTCTTGAGTTAAAAAACTAACCTCTTTTTATGTCAAATTTGTTGCATTGTTTGTGCTTCGATTTTTCTTCTTAGCTGAAGTACTTACCATTTTTTACTTTGCGTGTTAAATATATGTCTCCTAAATGCTGATCTGACCACAATTATTAAAATGAAGAACAATGCAAACACCTAAAATAGAAACTGAAGGGAAAATGCCAAAATCTTAATGGTGGTGATCCCTCAGAGGTGAGACTTCTGGGCAATCTTCATATTTGAGTTTATGCTTTAATGAAATGTTAAAAGTTCTGACCAGGGAGATACCTACATTTTTCTGCCAGAATCAAAGTCTACTTTTTAAGATAGAAATTGAGTTATCCCTGCAAAGAATTAGGAACAATTCGCTTAGTGCCATTTTATTATTCTTTTAGTTCTGATTCAGACAACCACCTGCTTTCTAAATATAAACAAATATCTCATGGCACCATAAAATTTCCTAAAAGACCAGACATTTAGACGGTTAATCTTAGTTCCAGCACTGACATGATCCGCCTATGCGGGATAAATGGGAACAACCACAGAAAGTGGTCATTTCATTATAAATAGTATTTAAACAAAAGTACAAATGGTACATAGTGGTTCAATGAACACATAATGGAGTTAGCTCTTTGATAAACCTGTTATAAAAGCAGCATCACACACCTCCTTCCTGTGTGCACATACACAACCAGTCCCTTCCACGGGATTTTCATGTCTAGATAAACATTTAAAACACACATGTCCCTCTGTAGTCTAGAAAAAAAATAATTGTCCCCCAATTGCTTCTCAATCGTGCTTTTCAAAAAATACATTATGATTTAGATTTAAAATACTAAGCATTTGAGCAAAACTCTTTGGATGCACAACTGTCACAAACAGGCTCTGAAAAATTAAAAAAAAATGCGACATTCATTTCTTAAACACACTGAGAACTACTGTAATTATTTCAATGAGAAATTCCTGTAAACTCCTCCTGCCTCCTCATGCCCGCTTCCTCTCAGCGAGTCACAATGTGTTTCCATGGCAACTCTGTTGCTAAGGGGGGACCCCGTAAGTACATCAGCGTGTTATCTGCAGCACTGAGATGGTGTTAGCCCGAGATGCCGGGTTGGCTGGACTATTTCGATGTAATTTAGTGCCATTTTCTTTCATCTACTCACAATGAATTCACCAGAAACTGTTAGAGGTTGTCCCTGTGAGAAGGAGAGCTATGACCACTTCCTAGGTTATCCTCTGAGCTTTCATGCCGTTTCGATTACATCGACCTTCCTTTCAGAACCGATTCATCATCCTCCTGTGACTTAGACACTAGAATCATGGAATAAAACAATGATAGCAATTACAAACAGTACCAAAATGCCACATGAGACTGCTTCTGTTAGATGTTTATACATGGCAAGTATAAACCAAACATAAGTTGTCAGAAATAAATAGCATTTGAATCATTAATCTGAAAGATATTAAACAGTAAATGTTTAGAAAACCCCAAATGAAGCAAATCAAAATATTTTTAAAGTCTCCCTTTCAGTGTCTCGGAAATTGTATTCTGGCAAACAGATTGTGTAACATTGCATCAGAAATCCTGATTGGAATCCAGATTCTTCCACCCAGTCAACTTTCATGGACTGTTATTTGTTGGGGAAAAGTTTTATCATTATAAGGATAATTCCTTAAAGTAGCCCATTTCCTGATTGCATTTTCTTTAGCTCCTGACTGTGTGTAATGGAAGAGGACCTTCCGGATTGTACTAAGGTGGTTGTCTTTGATCTGAAAACCTTATGTGGGCCTCACCCAGTGCAAACTGGGAAAATGCACTGTGTCAGGAGACAGGCATTCCCAGCTGCCTTGGGCATCCACTGCTGTGGAAGAGCCATGCTGAAACCAAATCTCCAACCCTTCAGTTATGTCCTGGTGACAAAAGGGAGGTACCAGCCAGATGCAATTCTCAATGCCTCAGCAGATTCCCACCAGGGGGCCTGTTACGGGGCCACATGGTGAAATCAGTGAAATCAAGAAGCAAGGCTGCTGACACGCTGGGAGAGGCAGCCACAGCTGGCCAGGGCAAGCCAAGCCAACAAGGAACTCTCTGGCCAGTGTAAGCTTGGGGCTTCCTCCGGCCCAGAATGAATGCCCGCTCCTGGGGGGGCTCGCTCTGCCCCGCTTCCTTTCTAGGTGCCTCAAACCCATTCCTGCACTCTCAACACACACCTGGACAGGGCCAGGTGTGGAGGAGAGAGCTGATGGTCAGGACATTTGCTTCAGGGTGACCAGCCATCTCAGTGCACCTGAAATTCCCCATTCCGTAACACCCTATGGCCCCTGAGGGTCTCCTGGTTTCCATGCTGGTGGATGAATATGCGCCTTGTAGAGCTGACAGTTTTATCATCCGTCCCAGCCTTCCTTCTTGGCTAAGTCCAGGCTATTCCTGTGCAGTCGGCCTTCAGTTTCACTCAGAAACTGTATCTCAACATTCAGATTCAATTTGATATACAAATAGCTACAAAATGAAAAACGAATGTAGAAGAGAGTGAAAATGAAATTACCCAAGTGTTTCCCTTTTAATTCACTGGGCCTGTCTTCATTTGCGAAAGAAAAACCATTTCAGTTCATGACTGTGGAAAACCTGTCACACTGACAAGCCCCTGCGAGGCCTAAATTGGGTGAACATCTGGCCCTGGCCCATGTGCCTGGTCAGGTCAGCTTCTGAAAACCTGGAGGAGGCCCTGCACTTGGCCCCAGCAGCTGCTGTGTGTGAACTTTGGTGAGGACAGTTGAAAAACAACCAATGAACTTTTCCTGCAGAAAAAGTAGAGCAATGAAAAGCCAGAGGGACCAGGTTTCACAGAAACAGGTTTGAGGCTGTCCTGTCTTGATGGGGAATGAGGGCTGGTGATGGGGAGTGTGCATGGGTCTTAGGACCTGCCCCTCTATGGCTCTCCCTGTTTCTACGTGGAAAAAAAAATTCAAATCAGCAGCCACTTGCCAAGCACTGATCACATGGCAGGTGGGCTGCCAAGCCCTTCACACACCTGTCCCACAGCATTCTCCTAAACCCAAAGGCAACCATCACCCCATCTGGTGGCTTATGGAGAGGCCATGAAAACTTCCTGATGAGGGACAGGTGAGGGAACGCCAAGAGGTGAACTTGCTGGCTCTGACGCACTGAGTCAGTGACTCCAGGAGACACCCTGACCCCAAACGACCACCCTCCTGATAACTCCACTCCAAAATATGAAGATTGGCTCTTGAGGAACCTACCAGCTCTGGAGGCCTGATTCATCCAGAAGAGGTGCAATGCTATAGGACCCCATCTCTACCACGATGCACATCACATAAACCCAGGTGAGAAACTCACCCACTGTTATTCACCTTCTCCATGTTCAGTCAGTGTGCCCTTCCTTCCCTAGAGAGAGATGGCCCAGGACCATGTCCGCCTCCTGTGTCCAGGAATGATGTGTTCAGGCAATGTGCATGACTCCATGTCAAACAGACACACAAATACACACACACATAGAGACTCTACATACCACACTCACATCATACATACCACAGACACACACCACACACTACACACACACCACACACCTCATGCAAACACACACACACACATACACACACACTCTCCACCCTACCCCACACCAGCATCAACCCCAATACCTCAGAATGTGGCTGTATTTGGAGTCAGCCTTTAAAGAGGTGATTCTGGTAAAATGAGGCCATTAGGATGGGCCCTGATCCAGTATGACCCATGTCCTCATAAGAACAGGAGATGAGGACACAGACACCCACAGTGGGATGACCAAGTAAGGACACAAGGGAAGATGCCATCTACAAGCCAGGGAGTGAGGCCTCAGGAGAGACCATCCCTGCTGACATCTTGATCTGAGACTTCCAGCCCAGAGAATAAATGTCTGTGGTGCTTTGTCGTGACAGCCCCAGCAAAGGAATACAGGGATCATCTGGATTCCTTACTCAATCATTTGCAGAGCCATGCAATAAAACTATAAAACTTTTTACAATTCTTTCTCATGAAAAACTTTCTTAAATGTGTTTCAAACATGCTTGCCTTAATAAACAAAAATTCCAGTATAATTAAATGTTAGTGTGATGAATGATTTCCTCCAGCCATCATCATAATTCTTCTGATGTGTACAGTAGATGACATGGGAAATCATTGTAAATATGAATGCCATTCAAGATACAATCTAGAGTTTCCCTTGTCTTTAAACTCTATACATTAGCTTTATTTTGGTCTTATTCGCCCTTTTATCCTAAAATTAAGATGAAGATGTGCCATTGTAATGACTTGCTTCCAGTGTAAGATCACTGACCTTTCTGGAGAGTTAAATTGTAACTTGCGGAACAGAAAGGTTCTCCTGTAGGCACTGACTTTCCCACTCACTGGAGTACCTTATCATAGCCAGTTGCATCAGCTTCAGAAACACAGTTCACCTGTCCCTGTCAGGCCATTGCATTCCCAGACATCGACATCTCCCTGAGGACAGAAAGGAGCGCTACAGATTGTTGTCATCATACTCTTTGTTTTCCCTGGGGAAAACACTGTCCTCTATGGTTTCTCTAGGCTACTGAAGACTCTGAAAGCCACAGATCATCATTTTGCTTTCCTTACATTGATGCTAGGGACTAGAGAGCAGCTGACTTCAGAAAAACAGACAATGGCAGCAGCCAGCAGGCAACTAGAGTTCAGTCAGGCTCTAAAGAAGACTTCCATATTGTCTTGTGTTCACCAAAAATATTATCGAGGAATTTATTTGGAGCCGTAAGAGAAAACCTAGCAAAACCAAGGCTGACACTAATTAGGAGTTATGTTTTAGTTATACAAAAAGCTATCAGGAGTCAAGCAGTCCTAGCACTAAATCAGGAGGTCAAGAAGCAGAAGAGTATGCATTATCTTGGCCTTTTTCTCAAGTCAAGGGTGAAAGATGGCTGCTGCAGCTCCAGCCATCACTTCCACATTCCATTCAGAAAGGAGAAGGAAGCAACAAGGAAGAAAGGCTAGCAAAATTTTCCCAGAAACCCACAGCAGGTTTATGTCTCAAGGACCAGAACTATGCCATGGAGCCACCTCCAGCACAAGGGAGTCTGCAAAATTCAGCACGCTGGTTGCACAATGCTACCTCAGATGGTGAGTGCTGGTGATAAACAAGATGAGGAAATAGATGGTAAATAGATCATTAACCCCATCACACAATAATCACTTACAAAAATCTTTTAAAGTCATATATGCTTATAAAGTAAAAACATAGATTTCATAAGCTATATCAGTTTCATTGCTTTATAGTCACGTGTTAATTATAATCATTTCGCACATGGAGTATTTCAATAAAACTCACTGGAATTTTGAGGGAAAGATGGCAGATTAAACATATTCCTTTAATTCTATCCCCTCACAAGACTATGCTAAAGCAATAATAAATAGATTTTTTAAGGCACAAATCTTTAAGAAAAAAAGAGAAAGGGAGAGACAAGCATCTGGTTTTGCAGGCCCAGGTGAGCTGGATTCTAAGCTGATTGTGCAGAGCTGAGCAGCAGCCTGAGTTTCACTATGGAGCACCCAACAGGTTAAGAAACTGGAGGCCCCAGAGACCTCTGGAAGTGAAGAAACAGGTGGCCTGAAGAGGAAGATGGCTTGGCAGGCCAGGACCCACTAGATCCCAGCTGTCTTTCTCCCCAACCCAGCGCAAGACTGAAGGGTGGTTCTCTGGAGGCTTCTGGGCTGGTGTGTGCCAGGCATGGTTGAGGGTGGGAAAAGTCTTAGGGAAAATGGGGTCTAGGGAACGCTTGCATCGTAACTGTAGGGAACTTGCCAACTTTCTTCTTTTACTTTGCTCCCAGAAACTGGAAGCCAGGCTGGGACCCTCTGGCAGAAAACTAACCTTGTGTGCATTCTGTCCAACCCAAGAGGAAACCAAAGGGCGCTGACCTTGGGGATTCCCCTGTAAATGCCCCCTAAATTCCCAAGTGGCAAAATACACAAGTGACCGCCCAGAACAAGATCCAGAGCTCCCAACTGCCTCTGCGTGCTCTTCCCCACAAAGTAAGCAGCGACCACGTGAACGTGGGGCAAGTCTCTTCATAAAGAAAAAGCGAGAGACCAACAGAAGAAGCAACTTGAAGGAAATGACCAAAACTAAGAGAAGTCATAACACAGTGGTTCCTACCTTTTTAAATGGTTGAGAAAAATATCGGAAGAATACCATTTAATGACACATGAAAATTATATGAAAATCAATTTAATAAATAAAGCCAGCTGGGCACAGAGCCTCACCCGTGTGTTCATATTCTGTCTGCATACTGTCCACACCGCAGCAGCAGAGCTGAGTGCTTTTGACAGGACTGTATGGCCTGCCAAGACTGGAATATTACCATCTGCCTTTTTACAAAAAAAAGGTTGTTGGTCTCTTCTCTAGCCCAAGCAAACGGGGTAGACAGTGACTCTCTATCTCTAGTGGAGGGATGTCTCCATGGAGCACATGAGAGATCCCCAAGTCAGCCCTGAACATGGATCGTTCCCAGCACAATTCACAGCCCAAATGTACACTGTAGACACAGGAAGCTTGGGTGAGCTCCTCCAGCGTAGGAAGGCAGAGGTTCTCGTCTCTGGAGAACCTATGGGCCTCGTCATCTGACAGAAGTCACCGGCTGTTCTCCACTAGTCCAGTTCTTCCCCTCCCTCCCTCCGCAGTGCTCTGAGTGCCTCTTGATGGTGCTGGCCACTGCCTCCTCCTCCCTCTGTCTTCAGGAAGAAAAACAAAAGGAAGACAGGGGAAGGGCATGGTTAGTAGGTGAAGCTTAACAAGGAATAGCTCACACCACTGCAGTAAAGTCATATTCCATCTGAAGGAAGCCTCCCCTCTGAAGTGTGGGGCTACACTTCCCAAAGAAAGGATTTAGTACATCGAGAGTAGGCCAGTTCCCATGCCTGGGACTTCTCTAAGTTCCTTGTCTCGGTCTTCTCAGGCTGCTATAACAAAACACCATAGGCTGTGGGGCATGAACAACAGACATTTATTTCTCACCATCCTGGAGGCTGGAAGTCCAAGATTAGGGTGCCAGTATAGTCAGGTTCTGGTGAGGGCTCTCTCCCCGGCTTATGGACAGCCACCTTCTTGATGTAGGGGAAGGAAAGAGACCTGTCTCTTCTTATAAGGACATTCATCCCATTATGGAGTTTCTACCCTTAGACTTTATCTAGATATAGTTACCTCCTGAAGGCTTCACCTTCAAACACCATCATGTTGGAGGTGAGGGCTTCAATATATCAATTGTGGGGAACACAATTCAGTGCACTGCACCCCACTATTTAGGCTTAAGGCCGTAGCCCTCTTACTGCTAGCTGGTGATCAGAGCCATCTTGACTCTAGTTAGCCAACTAAGCAGCTATTAAGAATCTTAGGAGGCCTCCATGAAAGGTTTGTTTGTTTAGTCTAACAATGGAATCCATTTAGAGGCAACCCAGCTGAGAATACCAGACCACTCTGGCACAACAGTTGTATTTTACACTAACAGCATTCATCAGGACTCATTCATTTATAAGTGACAGACACCCAATTCAAATAAGTTTTTTTTTTTTTTAAGAATGAAAGAAAGAGGAAGAGATTTTAGAAAAAGAGAGAAAAGGAGAAAGAAAAAAACAGCAAAAGAAAGAAAAAAAAGAATGAAAGAGAGAAAGAAAGAGGGAGAGAAAGAGGGAGAGAGAATGGGATTCTTGTTTTATTGCCCAGGCTAGAATACAGTCTAAA